>JBAGKO010000008.1:9916614-9934199 GCA_037177275.1 Acacia concinna
TGATTATAATAATATTCTTTATTTATTAGTATATATATTAAAAAAATTTATAATAATTTTTATTGATTAAAATATATATTTTTAATTATTTTAACAATAATAATAATAATAATAATAATAATAATATATTTTTAGTTTATATAATATTTTTTAATTGATAATAATAATAATAGGGGAGGGCAAAATTGTCATTTGCCCTCCTCCTTCCCTCCAATCCCTCCAATTTGGAGGGGAGCAAAATAAGGGAAGGGAAGGGGAGGGGAGGCCAAATTTTGGCTCCCCTCCTTTCCAAAAATTCTAATCAAACAAGGAGAGGGGAGCCCCTCCCCTCCCCTCAAACCAAACAGACCCTTAGAGTGTGTTTGGTAACCCAATATGAATGGCAAAATGGATGTTTAGTGTGATAAACAAACATCGTGAATGATGCCTACTTATTTGAATGTTTTGTTTGATTGCTAGTAAAATGAACTTATCTCTAATCTTGTCTTATTTTGATAAGTAGGAAATTGGAGTTTATTGTTTATGTCTTATTACCGTTTATCCAATAAATAGATTTTATAAAAAATGACCTACCCCCAATTAAACTCTCATCTCCACAAGTGTTTAAAGCATCCAAAGTCTCAAGCTTGCATATGGAGTGTTTGCCATCACCATTGTCTGTTGCACAAAAAGGGAATGGTCGCCGTGTGCTCCATCTTCCTCCACCGTAGTCCGGCATCTCTTGCATGAATTGTGTCTTCAAGTCTGACGGAGGCTACTGGAGAGGGGTGGACCACCGATCTACGCATGCAAAGTTGATTGGAGGCTGATCTATAGAGTTTAGGTTAGTTGGCGTTAGATCTTCACCTGCCGACATCTTACTGTTCTCCACCTTCTTCTCCTTCTTCTCTGGTTATTTTTTTTGCTTCCATTTCTTGTTCTGGTCCTTCTATTTGCTGGTGAGGTGGTTGGTTGTTCTAATGCTTCGATTTGTTGATGTGCTTGTGTTTGTTGTTCTAGTCCTTCGATTTGTTCATTTGCTGGTGTCATGGTTGGTTTGCTATGTTTCAAGTCAATATTTTAATATGCCATTCTTTCTGCAAGCAAGCTAAGATGCACGTAAGTGAATGCCGATTTGTTGATGTGCTCTAGTCCTTCGACTTTCATTTCTATTTACCCACTTGGTCGTGTTCTCTTTTCTCTCAATCTCGGGATAAAGAAATAAGAGTTTCTAAGCTTTATCTTTCTGCCTTTGTTCTTCATTCATTTCTGTCATTGTAAAATGATTTTGCAATTTGTAGGGTGAAAAAATCAGAGTCTTCTTTTTGCCTATGTTCTTCATTCATTTTTGTCAATGTAATAACACCTTATGAAGCTTATCATGGTTTTCTGAACAAGGTCCTTGCTTATCCTGGTTCATTCATTCAGTTTAGTTGCTGTTTTTTCTTTTTTGGTTGAGAAGATTGTGGTTTCATTCATATTTTTAGCTCCTTCTATTTGGGCAAATGGATATATGCTCAACGTCATTGTTGCATTATGTGGGATATGATATTATGATTTATGAATAAATACCTATATGTAAATGCTAGTGTTATAGTTTCCTGTGATCGTGTGAATGATGGACCCCGACCAAGGTAGAGCAATATGGGATGAATACTTAACTAAGGTTTTGATCAATGCATGTGTTGAGCAAATATGCAGCAAAGAATGCCATGGAGTTGGTTTTACAAAAAAAGGCTGGAAGAAGATTGTTCCCACGTTTCAAGAGAAGACTGGGAAATATTATAGGTAGAAACAATTTAAAAATATGTTAGACATATTGAAGAAATAGTTGAAGGCTTGGAATGATTTAAATAGTGAGACGGGTGTGGGTCGAGATCCTGAAACAAAAACCATATCTGCTTTGATTGAGTGGTGGATACAAAAAATACAGGTTAATTAATCTTTATTATTCTTAATTATCAGTCTCATTATTTTTTTATTGACGTAAGTAATAAATTACTTGAAGCTAAGTTAAATGTCCTTATTTATGTATGCATGTAGGAGAATTTAGCCTATAGAAAGTTTAGACACGCTAACATGTAGCATGAACATGAATTAATACTAATTTTCAAGGATGTGATAGCAACCGGTAAACAAGATTATGCATCATCCTACAGACAGCCTGAGACATAGGCAAAAGATCGTGACAATGTCTACTGACCCATGATGGATAAAGAAGAAGGATCAGGGAATAGTGAAGAAGAGCTTTTTGGTGCTAACCCTGTAGTCAGTGTAAGAGTGACAGATGACATAGGTGGCATAGACTTATCAGATAGAACCCAACTTGTAGTTGCTAGTTGATCAGGAAGCTAGTATAAGAGGAAGAGAGCGGACATAATAGTTAAGAAGAAAAGGCATAAAATTCTGACTTCAAAATAAATAGCAAATGCAGTCAGTGTGATAGCTATTGTCTTTAAAGATAGAGTAGAGTCGTTGAAGGAAAAATCTGTCGCAAGCGTTGACCAAGTTATAGACGATCTGTTTAGCCTTGATGAAGTACAAGAGGATGATGACTTCTACACTTGATGCATGAAGCTTCTTCAGGACAAGACTGCTCGGGAAATATTTGCTTCAACTAAAAAACACAAACAACACTTGATGAAATGGTTGCTAGGGGTGTTCAAACCCGGGACCGGGATTTGCTATGCCCGGTCTGAGCCCGTGTTGGGACTGGGATTGAGAAATCAATCCTGGCCCCAGTCTCGGTCCTGTTTTTCTTTTTTTTTCTTTTAAAAACATTTTATTAAATTTTTTTAATATATTCTATTATTAAAAATTATCATTTAACAACTAATAAGACTATAATAATTACATAAATTGATCTATAGTTTACAAAATATTATTATTTTCATCTTCATTATTATCTTTATATCTTATATAGTTAAGCTTAGTATTACAATATATGTGGTTTAATTCCAACTAAAGATGCTATACACATATTTTGAAAAGATAACTTAATTAATAGGGGTAAGAATACACAAATAAAATGACAATTTTAATTTGTAAGATAAATAAATTTTTTTAAAAAATAAAAAAAATAAAAATCGGGACCGGGTCTTCCTAGGATTTCTAAGGGCAATCCCGATCCCAGTCTCAGTCGGGATCAAGGAAAGTGATCCTAGGATTGGAATCGGAAAATTCCTGGGATTAAAATCTAGGGACTAGGCCGGGAATACTGGGACCAGGATTTTTTGAACACTTTTAATGGTTGCAGTTCATGGTTTATGGCTAGTGTTGTTTTTTGGTGTGAATAATGATATGTGGTCTTGCTTTTTGGTGCTTAGTGTGTATGACTTAAGTTTATGTAACTTATGACGTAATGACATATGGACTATCTTTACCCTTTATTTAGGTTTATATAACTTATGACATTATGGCATGTCTACTATCTTTTTCGTATGTTTAGATGTTATGCTTTTTATGCTACTTACAATTTTATTTAACTAGATTGACATGTCTCCAAAATAGTTGGAGGGAATGGAAAAAGATGAATAGTCCACAGTAGAAACACTGTTAGATGTAGAGTTAACACAGTATGAAAACTTAAGTGCCTTGCTTTGTCAATATCTAGTCCCTTATTTGTGCAAAAAACCTCATAAGACTAGTAAGAAAACAGGTCATGCTTTGGTGCAATAAATATTGGCTACCCACATATCACGATGTCATGACATCTTTAGAGTAAAAAAACACGTTTATATAGCTTGTGCAATAAATTGGTTAATGACGGTTACAAAATTCTAAAAGCATTGGGGTTGAAGAAATGTTGGCCATGTTTTTGTTCATTGTTGGACATGGAGTAGGTAATAGGGTCATACAGGAATTCTTTCAACATTTTGGGGAAACTGTCAGTAGAAATCTACACACAGTATTACAAGCTTGCCTAATTTTGACAAGGAAAAAATCACACCATGTGATCCCCAATTACGTGGTTGTCACCCAAAAATAAAAAGAAAATGCTTGATATTACCCATACTTCAAGGATGTAATTGGGACAATAGATAGGGCTCAAATAAAGTGTGTGATAACTGACCTAATTGATAAAACTATATTGGAAGAAAAGGGTATCTGACATAGAATGTCATGGTGGTGTGTGATTGGAATATGTGCTTTACGTTCGTATTGGCCAGATGGGAGAGTATTGCACATCATGCCCGTGTGTTTCATTTTGCTATATCAAACCCGGCCATGAACTTTCCCCATCCATCTAAAGGTATAATTATGTCTACTTTCAATTTAAAAATTTGTTCTTATTTCACATTTGCATCGATCTCATACCATCTTAACGATTTAACCATTTAATAGGGAAATATTATTTGGTGGATTCTGGATATCCAACACCACTTGGATATCTTGGTTCCTACAAGTATGAGCGTTATTACCTCATAGAATTTAGGCGTCAATCGGGATTTGCCAACCGTAGTGAGGCCTTTAATTATTATCATTCTAGTTTGAGGTGCACAATATAAAGGACTTTTAGAATGTGTTTGGATAGGGAGAAAAGTAGGGAGAAAATGAATATTAGGTTTAAAAACTTCCATAAATGATAAAAAAATTTACTACTTTTAGAAGTTTTCTCCTTTAATTTTTCCCCCCTCAAATTTTCTCTCCATCCAAATATGAGGTTAGTGTGTGGAAGAATATATTTGAAATCTTACAAAAGATGCACAAATACAACTACGAAACACAAGTCCACTTAGTTTTTGCAATAATGGTGATACATAATTTCATTAGGAGGAATTCCTAGTCTGATATCAATTTTAGGGATGTTGAAAATGAGAATATTGTTGTTATAGATAATATTAATGAACAATAGCAGCTATCCTCCTCAAACTATGCTAAGCAATCATCAAGACAAATGAATTATGTTGTGATGAAATTAGAGACCAAATTGTACGATCCATATGATCCAGCTAGTAATGTAATGTTATTTTATAAGAAAGTTTACATTTGTTTGCTTTCTAATTTATATACATTTTTAATCATTTAACCTTGTTATTAATTATATGTTTTTAGCTTTTTTTAACCTTTTGTTCCAATTTATTTTTCTTTTTTCTATTATAATTTTAAAATTTCACAAGACATACACACACATGTAATAGATTCACTAATATTCATGTCCCTTTCAGTCATTTAACATAATAAGTTATTTTTTAACATATCAACTAAACAAATTTTACTTTTACATAAGTAACTTATGCTACCGTCAATCTAAACATAATCAATTACACAATATATTTATATTTAATCTGACTTATCCATAAGTCCAATTGTAAATAAGTCACTTTTGCCACCGTTACTCCAAATACACCCTTAGTAACTTCCATTAACTTTTACATGACTAAGAAAAGTCTTAAATTTTATTACCTTTACTTTAAAATTAAAAAAAAAACTTTCCAATTGTATTTTTATTTAACTACACGATTTTAAGAAAATAACTATTTACATAATAATAAAAATGAAGGTAAAATTATATATTCATGTAAAAGACTTTCATCGCCTTATAAATAAGATCAAAAATACATTTTCTCTTTACCATATGGATAATACAAAATGAATATGTGTAGTCCATGATACAACATAATAATGGAACCTCACAAACTTCGCTTGGTGTTTGGGTTTTTAAGCCTCAAACAACCAAAAATGGCATAATCACTTTTCTAACTTAGTATTTGTTTGGGCTGTTTTGTTTTAAGTAGAGCTAAGAATAACGACTGGCTTTTTATGGGCTCGAGCCTAAATAGACCAGTTTGTTCAACTCGCCCAGAACCCACAATTTATAATGTCCAATCCTAATGATATCAAGCTAAGGTTGAGTCTATGGGCTTTAAGCCCGTTTAACTAAAATAATAATTTTTTTAATATCTTTTTAAATAAATAAAGTTAAAACAACAAATTCCTTTTTTCTTTTTTCTTTTTTGAAAACCGGGGCAAAACAACAAATTCCTTATTTAAATATAAATATTACAAAATTGAATTGTAAAGAAATAAAGTTGATATAACAAGTTAGTATGGATGAAAATGTCAACACTATACACATACATGGTCATAGAGCTGTTAATATAGATTTTAATTGTGGGCCGAACCCACCCAATCCAAAAAATAAGCCGAGCTGGGTTTGGAAAAAGTTGGATTGTTTTGACATGGGTCTTTTTAGCCCGAACTCATATGATTCTAATCAATGACATGTTAGCTTGTTTTGTATATTTTTTTGTAAGGATATGCAAATGCCTAAGACCTTAAAGAGTAAATGTTTGGTTTCCCAATAAAAGATGATATTGATGGTAACATAATTTTATTCACTTATTTATTTCATTGTCGTTTACTTATTTAAATTTAAGATGTTATTATCTTTCACTTGGTTTTATTATTTGTTCCAGGTTCACCTGTGAAAAAGGAAAGTGCTTGACCTCAAAAAAATCTTTCACCTTCTTCAAATCATGTTTCAAATTCGAAAACCATTAATATTGATTGATTGTTGATCACTTGATTATACGTATTTTGAATTTACTTTTTGTTTGTACTTTGTAATGTGTGGACTTATTATGAATGTTCAATTTATATTTTGTAATATTTGAACTTTAAAACTTTGTTTAATTTATATTTGTAATATTTTATTATTTATATTTGAACTTTAAAACTTTAAATTTGATATTTTAATGGCTTATAATTACTTCATTATTTAGTAATACATTAATTTTTTTTAGGATTTAGGATTTTAGGTTTGCAAAAAAACATTTTAACATATTTTTTTTTAAAAAAAAAAGTTTGAAAAAAAAAAAGACAGCAAACAGGTTGGGCGGGCCAACTCTCTAATCCAAAGATTATGAGTTTGATTGGTCAAATGCTAACTTATATAAATGCTGGTATTTTGCATCTGAACCCATATGAACCCAATCTGCGGTGAGCAAATCCAAACTTAGTGGTTCAACCCAGATTACCACATCTACATCATCACACTAAAACATGCATAAAAATTACTACAGGTAGTCATGGCAATAAACTTATCTCTTTTTTTAACTGAAAATACAACCCTTTTATACGGTATATAGGAATAGACTTTTTTTTAGGTAAATCATTAACGTGATATTATTTAATTGCTAATTATTATGTAATGATTCTAATATAAATTAATTTTTAGATTAACTCTAAGAAGTGTGAAGCTAAACTTAACTCTTTATTAGGGGAAAAATCAAGATTTATGATATCTATTTTAAAATAATAATTTGATAAAAATCTTAAATAATAAAACAATCAATCTTATAACCATATAAGATAAAATGTTGCACTAAAAAATATAAACTATATAAGGAAGTATTTGTTTCTTTATGATTGACAATGCATCATTCTATTATAAAGATTAAAGTTTTAGGATTTGTATTTATACTACATGCTCACATAAGTTTTACAACTTGAAATTTCATTTTAACAATCTAGTTATTATTTTGCTTTAAATTGAGATATATTGCTATTAAAACTCATAACTCTTTAGTTAAAATCATTACGCGATGTCCAACTTAACATATTTTTTAAAAGTTTAAATGAATAAATCATTGTGAAAAACTAAATAAATCAAACCATTTTATAACATTCAATTTTTTTAAAAAAAATAGTAACAACTAAATATATGTAACATAATTAATAATGTAAAAATTCTAGTATTATATGACTAATTTTTTTAAATAAAATAATAGATCCTAAATAGAATGATTATTAGCATTATAAGGCTGACCCTTTTACGCCATTTTCAATTTTAGGGGTAAGTCTTCAAGCCCATTCCTTGTAATGAAAGGGTCTAAATGGGCCAACCATACGAGCTCGATCCATTTTCCGGTATATAATATTAAGTGTTTTTACCCAGTATAACATTGTGAAAGAAATTTGTCTCACATTGCATAAATAAATGATTTTAGAACGTCCAATCATGATTCAACAAGGCATTTAATGTGCCTACTTTTCTTTTATATGAGTTGGTCATTTTCAAGGGAAAAAACAAAGGATAAAGGTGTATTAGGAAGAATAAAGTAGAGTTTGAATAAATTGTTTTTTAATCATGATTTTATATATAATTAGGCATATGTGAGTTGCTTATGAGATAATATAATCGAGGATCTCATAATCAATTTAATTAAAAGTGTTTGAATACATTTTTAAGGTTATTTCAAAAACAGAACAAGAGAGTGACTTTGAGAGGCATAGCATAGATAAAATGAACATTCCTTTTCCCTTTGTAAAGTGAATGTGTAATGTTTAAAAAAAAATGTTCTAGTAAAACTTAGAGCCGGTTTGATATGTAGAATTTGGAGGGGAAAAGAGAAGAAAAAAAATATTTTTATATGTTGAATTTAAGAAATTGGTAAATAGAGATATAATTTTTTTTTTTTTATCAATCCTTGTTGGATCATCCAGTATCTAAACCTTTTTTTGACTATTGATTTCTTTGGCACAGGTCACCGAGCAATCGACTAATTCGGACGGGGGATTTGGTCGGACTCACTTTGTAGGGGAACCCCTACAAGAAGAAAGAGATATAAAATTTTAATAAAGAGAAGTGGATGATAAAAGAGTAAGAGAAATTAATTAAGAAAATTTTAACCATACTAGCTTCTTTAGTTTTTTTAGTCTAACTTAATTTTTTTTTCCTTTGACTCACTTTCTCTTCTCTTTCTGCATACCAAACAGTCCCTAAAAGGCTAAAAGCATCATGATTTTTTTATCTTAAATTTTAAAATTTTAGCAGGTCACTATATAAAAAAAAATACGTATAAATAACCTAAATATAATCTTATGACTCCAAAACAAATTGTAAGCTTAAATGTATAATACTAAAAAAACGAACTTTTAACAAAACTAGAAAATTCAGACATGTTTTCGAACAAAGAAGAAAATTCAGAACAAGTAATAAAAGGCAAAGAGATATTGATTCTTTTTTTTTGTGGTCAAATTCTATAAAATCCCAAAGAACTTTTAGATCAGTTGCACTTGCATATAACCTCCTCACATTTCAAAGTTTAATATTAACCTCCCTGATCTTCTATGTTTTAACCGTGAACCCCTTACCCTTTTTAATGGAAATTGCCACATGGGATAAATATTAGACACATGGCATCAGATGTGGCATCTCATGCAATCTTATAATTTTAAACTAATTAATCATGCATTTTTTGGTTAGGACTAAATTGTCATTGTCTTTAAACAAGACAAAACCCTAAGCTTCCTTATTTCTTCTTGCCGTCTTCAACCTTCCTCCCAACTTTCAATTCTTTAAAAAAGAAAAGGAAAAAAAAAAGACTCTCATTCAGCAGCAGCCAATGATTCAGTGTTTAAAAATTTTATGATATTTAAATAGATGTAATAGATCGATGCATTTTAATACTAATCAAACATCTACAAACAAGGAAATAGAAGGAACCTAGATGTCATACAAGCTGTTGGTGCTCATGTGTAAGAATATCACTTTACTCAGTAAAAAAAGAAAAAGAAAAAGAAAGATCTTCTCCCTTTTGAAGACCAAGTTATTTTACAATTGACAAGTTCCATCCATAAGATTATAGATGAATAAAGAAGTAGGCCATTATTCCAGACCTAATAGCCAATAGGATTTAGAAGAGAATATCGTTTTAAAAATCTGAAATAACGTGAAAAGAAGGACCTAGAGAAAAAAGTCCACATACCAAGCAATGAAACTCACAATATGTAGAGTTGTAGAGTTGTGTAGTGTTGAGAAAGAATAAAGCAGAATTGAAAGTTGAGAGGAAACGTTGCAGTCGGCAAGAAGAAAGGAAGAGGATTAGGGCTTTTTCCTTTTTTAAAGGGATAATCATTCAACCTATATGTAAAATGTACTCCTGCAGTCTTAAATATAAGACCAATTAACTTTTTTAGAAAGATTAATAATCATAGTTAAATTAGTTAAGGAAAGTTATGGTTAAGAATCAATGTGATGTCCAATTATAGTTAACAGAGTATTGACATTGGGGGTTTGAGAAAAAGTGGTTAAATATGAGAGATAAATTGAAAAGGGATCTTATATTTTAAACTAAATCAAATTTTTAACTAGGTCTTATAATTAGTATTGGAAGGAATATATAATTAGCAATGTTTTAAAACCTAGACCGGATGTTGATCTAGAAAGGTAAGTTGGTTATAGTTGGAACGGTTATAACAGTCGGATCGTTCAGTCAAACCAATGACGTAATAATTAAATTTAAAATTATTATATGTATTATATAAATGTATTTAAATTTGTCTAATTTCATCAAAAGTTAATAATGTTACAAAATATTATTTATAGAAAGTCAACAAAGTTACAAAATAGTTATGAAGTTAATAAAGTGACAAAATACCATTGAAGCAATTAAGGACATTAATAAACAAAATAGCATTAACAGGATGTCAACATAACAAAATGTACTACAATAATAATTTTATGACTTTGAAGGGGTAGGGCTCAGGAAACATTTTTTTTTATATTGGTAATTGGCATTTGAAAAAAAAAAATTGAAGGATTTTTTTTGTTTTACAATTTAACTTGGGTTTTTTTCACAATTATGTTGGGCCGAACATTTTTGAAAGCCCGCTCTGAGTTCCAGGCCAATAACGGATAACGACTCAAAAGTGGTTTAAATATGGCTCAAAAAGGTTCAGAGCAAAAAACAACTTGACGTATCAATCCAACCCGCCCAATGACTAGTCAAATACTTTCTGGAGGTATAAAACTACTTGTAAATTTTTACCTAATATATATCTAACACCACATACTTTCTAGAGGTATAAAACTACATGAATTTTCAAAATCAGAGCACAAAATACCATCATCGTCAACATTACTTTTATCAAGTGGGGCCCACAATATTAAAAGAAGGGTAAAGGTGCGCTTAGCACGCTGAACTATTTTCTGAGGTGCAATTAGTACCATAAAGTATTTAAATGTGCAATTAGCACTATTCACTAACATACACATAAACTTTCTTTTTCTCTATAGTCATGTCAGCATTAAAAATGCCACATAAGTATTTAATATATTAGCTAATTTATAATTAAAATGGCACTTGAATTTTTTTTTAATTCTTTTTTTAAAAAGTTCCATTATCTTAGATTTCAATGAACTCTGCAAAAGCGATAGGCTTTAATGATGAATTAAGTGTAGAAAGGAAGAAACTTTTATAGGGAACTTTTTCTTTTTCTTTTTAATTTAGAGGACATCTTAATTATTAATTTCTTTGTCATATTAAATACTTATGTGACATTTTTAATACTGACGTGGCTATGGAGAAAATGATAGTTTATGTATCTGTTAGTGAAGGGTGCTAATTGCACACATTTAAATACATCATGGTGTTAATTGTATCTCAAAAAATAGTTTAGAGTGCTAATTACAACCCTAAATACTTTAAGATACTAATTTTACTTTAGAAAATAGTGCAGGGTGTTAAGTGCACCTTTACTCTTAAAAGAATTCTAAGGAGTTGTAGGGCCTATTTGATAACTTGTTTTAGAAACAGTTTTTTTTGTTTTTAAAAATAAAAAAACAAAAAACTTATTTGAAAAATTGTTTTTACCAAATTGCTTTTAAAAACAAGAAAACAAAAAGTTGTTTTTAAAAATTAAAAAATAAAATCAATTTTAAATTGTTTTTTGTTTTTTTTTTATTGATTTTTTTTTCATCTTTTGAGGATATCACTTACTTACAATCAATATTACATTACCAATAATGACTATCTTTACATCACCATCAACGGCGCTGCTGTCACATAAATTCAAACAATAGATTTTTTAAAAAATAACTAACCAAATAGATTTTTTTATTTTTAAAAATAACTTCTAAAAACTATTTTACAAAACTGTTTTAAAGAATAAAAAAAATAAAGAATAGATAATCAAACGCCCGTAGTTTCCTTCCCTACCCTCTATTGATCCAATCCCTTACTCTCTTATTTCCCATAGTTGTGAATTTTCAGAGTCAGACCACAAAATACCATCACTGCAAAAGTTACTTTTTTTTAATGGGCCCACGATATTAAAAGAGTTGTAGTTTCCTTTCCTATCCTCTATTCTCTCTATTAGAGCCTAAAATTTGGGCTGACCTGTTTAAGTTTGAGCTTGTCACAAGCCGGGCTTATAATTTAGAGCATAAAAATGAAGTTGGGCATAAACGGGTTGATCCGTTTCGACCTGATTATATATATATTTTTAAAAAAGTTGACTTAAGATGATAGTAATGATTATAGGTATGGAGAAGATAAAATGGATGATGTTATTCATATTGTTTAGTGTTTAATTTATGTCTTTATCTAGTTATTTATTTTATAATAGACATTAGTTTTTAAACTCTGTGTGTTGTTTTTATTTTGGTAAATATAGACTATGTTTAATGTTTTAATTTAGTTTTGGATAAATAAAGAGAAAAGATTTTTTAATTGTATTTGAGAAAGTCCAAATGTTACGTAACCTATAAGAAAAAAGAAAAATTAATAACACAAATTGAAAAATGAGAAGGTTGAATCTCTATCTCTTGAAGATATATATAGAGAAAACTGGTAATGTAATTCATATTATTTAGTGTTTAGTTTATAGTGTGTGACTTTATGTAGTTGTTTATTTGATAGGGATTTTGTAAACATTAATTTTTAGACTTGGTGTTTGTATTTTTGTTAAATATAAACAATTTTTGATTTTTAACTTATTTTTGATAATATTTATGTTTTAAATTAAGTATTTTATTGCTGAAATATATACGAAACAAAAATATAGCAAACATGCTTTTAAACCCGTGGGTTAGCCTGTGACCCATAATGAGATGTGCCGGGCCTAAAAATTGAGTACATTGTTCAGACTCATAAATGATGTTAAGAGTGATGATGGTCTTAGTAAACAAAATGATAATATTATTTATATTTTTTAGACTTTAATATTTAGTTTATGAATTATAATTTAATTTCATTTGGTAAGTTTTAGATTGTGTATATTAGTTTTTGACCTTTGAGACTTTGTATTTATGTTTGTTTAGTGTTTTAACTTAATTTTGATAATATTTATGTTTTAAATTAAGTATTTTAGACTTTAAACACATAAACAAAGAAAAATATGTCAAACGGGCCTAAAGCCTGCAGACCAGCCCGATCCCGTTACTAAATGAGATGGGCCTCGGAATCTTAGTACTTTTTTCAAGGGCTTCACTCCTCTTCAGGGCTGATCTTGCGCTTCAAAAAGATTTAAAATCTCATTTGCTTTTCCCCTTAATCCCTTCTCATTTTTGTTAAGCTACTGCTTGTCGGCCTTATTTGTGTCTGCATGTCAATTTTTTATGGTTTCCTTTGCTCCAACTGTCCGGGAACGGTACGATTCTCCTCCTTTCTGTTAATTTCTATCAATTCCTTTTTCCTTCTTCAATTAGTTGAGTTTGCTTTTTATTATTCTGTTCAGACTTCTTGGTTCTACCCTTTTTTCTTCTTGACCAAAATTAGTGGTTCCTATTTTTTTTATTTGCTGACAAAGGCTGCCAATATTCATAATATGACTAACTTCTCAACGTATGCCCAGTCCCTTAATAAAGGAAAATATCAAGCATATCAGGGGTTGCTTTATACTGAATGAAGAAGTGTTGTGTTGCGAGTTACTAGATTGTCTCTAGCGTATGCATGTGATCGTCTTATTGTGATACATTATAAAGTTGAAGAAAATTATTTCTCCTATTAAAATGTTCTCTAGCGACTTTTCCAGACTCAGAACCGCAGTCCAAAGATCGATTGTGGGGAGAGAGGGTGGAAATCAAGATTCTTTTGGAGTTTGATTGGACAAGGGAAGTTGCAATTTGACAGCATTTTAACGTTATTTCATTTTTTTAAGCAGTTCTTCTTGGGGCATTTTAAGGTTATTTCATTTTTTAAGCAATTCTTCTTATGCTGATTTCTGTGCAATTCTCCATCCTGGTGTGGCTTTAGCCACTAGCCCAAAAATAGTTGGCCAAAGAAAAACCTTGTCTTTAGTTGGGACTCTATCACGCACTTTTTCCATCCCATCATTATTGGCGCCTTCGTTTCAGGTGTGTGGGTACCACATTGATTGTGCATCTTGTGAGTCCGCTCAATTTTCAGTTAGCATAAATTGTAAGCTGGAATCAATGGCTATTCCCTTAGCCAAAGCCGTATTTGGTGAATGCTATCTAGATAACCTAAACTCAAAAGGCTGCCACTAGTCACTGTCAACAAGGAAGGACAATAATCTATGGCTAGGCAGAGGTTTGTAGAATGGCATAAAAATGGGCATGAGATTGAAAAACCCTAAGCAACCAGACAATTGTGTTTGCATGTCAATTTCTTTGGTTTTTATTATCAAGCTTCTTTAACAGACACATGTACGTTAATTAAGGTGTTCTTCCTTCCAATGAGACTCAATTATGAAAACCATTGTTTGTACTAATCCAACTGCCTCAAAAAACAAAGTTAACTTCATTTTTCATGGGAAACAGGCAATGAGAATGTCATTTGGCTTTTGCATCACTGGATGGTTAGCTATCTTCTTCTCAAAGGTATCTCTCTCTCCCTACACACACACACACACACATATTTTCTACCTCATTTAAGCACATAAATTTCTTTACTTAAAAATGTAGAGGTTCATATTTTCTATTCAATATACATGCTGTAGGGCTCTTTTTCACTTGAGCTGGGAAGATTTTTCTCAGGTTATGTAATCAGAATCATCTCCTATGTGGTAATTAATTAAATACATATCAATAATGAGTTATTATTTATTTGTATCCTTTTCTTTTTGTGTTATAGCCGGTGATTTTAGGACCATGCAACTTGTGTGCACTATATATAACAAATAATGATTACACCTTTAAAGCAATTATTCTGATGGTAAGTTATATCCGCATAGTAAGGTATAATGATTTGCAAATGGGATTATGCGTGTGGTGGGCCAAAAAGATTATCAAGTGAGAAAAAAAATGAAATAAAAAAAATATAGGAAAATAAAAAAATAGTTTCTTGATAGAGTCTATTTGGGGTTAGTTTTAGTCCTAAAAATAAGGCTTACCTATATATTGGTTAGTATTTTTAATTAAGGAGGAGAGGAAATGAGAGAAGTAAGAAAGATAATTAAGGTGTTTTAAAAAATATATATTATATTAACAAGTTTAATTAACTTTCTTAATCTCATTAAATTAGGTAAATAGCCAATCTTATATTAACACAGAAGAAAGTATTTTTTTTTAAGCTAGAAACAATGCCAATTTTATTAATAAAGAAAAATCATATTCATTTATCCATACAAAAAACTATTCAGGTACAACATAAACCAGGAAACCACAACAATTACTAACCAGCAACATAGAAACAAAACTCATTATTCGAAGAGAAAAATTAGTTGTTTAGAATAATTAAGGTACATGTGTCTTATCTCTTGGGAACTAATTTTAGCCCTAGATGCAAATTTGTCTTTGCCAAATGGGATTTTCTAGCGGAAAGTCCAATACCTTAATGTTCAATAGCTATTAATAACTGTGCTAAAAGTGGTAAAAATGAGCAACCTTTAGCATCAAATTTCCAATAGATTTTTCGTCTGAGTTTATATGTCATATTATTTTCTCATTTCTCTTTAGAATTAACATCTCAAATGTAGTAATATTACATTATTTTATACCTACAGGAAATGAAAACAAAACAGAAGCGAGAAGGGTTTGGGTCACCTACTCACTACTACAAAAAAGAGATATAACGTCTACAAGGTACGTCCGTTTTTTAAAAAACAGAAGTTAAAAATTAACCGTGGCACAATCGTGGGGGAAAATAAGTCCACTGGCGTCTGTTTCTTTAAAACAGACGGACATGTGCGTCTGGTTTAATGAATAAAACAGACGTACTGTGCATGCGTCTGTTTTATTCAATAAAACAGACGCACAATAAAATTAAACACACTCACCGACACCCTACTCCTCTAGTTTTTGCAAGTCTACAATGTCTGACACTCTGATGGATGGCTAATTTAGCGTCTTTTTTAAGAAACAATGGACACAATTTTTTTATTCCCGCCACTATTTCCCTCTTATTATTCGTCTTTTCAATTATTTTCACCGTCTTCTCAAACATTGTTCGTCTTCATCACATTTTCTCTGAAATCCGAACTCTTTCTCTCCTTTTACAATGGCGACCTCCCTTCTTAAACACTCTTGTCTTCGGTTCAATATTTCATAGCATCCTTCCCTCACCCCTCTGTGCTGGCGCCTATCTTGCTCCTACTCTTCATGCCAGCCATCGAAGTAAGCCCGCGCGCCACCAGTGAGACTCTTTGAAATACTCTCTAAGAGTGTTTTACGCGGTCCAGATACTTCAAATTTGTGAAGCCTTTGCTATCAACCGGTATGAAAAATTTTATATATTTTTTCATTTATTGTTTAATTTTACATTAGTAGGAGAATGAAAATTTTTTCCTTCGGGGGCGCTGCCCCCTGCAACCCCCGAAAGGGGCGCTGCCCCTTGACCCCACCCGCTAATCGGCTAGCGAGACCACCGTAGCTAACTCCACGTAGCGTGTTACACTACTTAGGCCTAATAACTCCGTCTGGTTTGAGGTAAATAAAAGACACCCACAGTATTTAAAATAAAAAGGACGCCAAAATTGGCGTCCTTTATTTCATATTAAAGGACGCCAATTTTGGCGTCCTTTATTTACCTCAAACCAGACGCCTCTATGTGCGTCTTTTTTTTTGAAAAATGACGCTAACTTTTTACGTCTCCCGCATAGACGATTGTTTGAAAATAGATGTAGAAAGGGGTTTAAAACAGACGTTAAAAGGTCTTTTTTCTAGTAGTGTTGCTTCCAAAGTGATTTCCCAACCTTAACCTCACACGATTTTTTATTATAAACCCATTGGAAGTATCTAAACCATCAAAATCAACCTCTTTCATACCCAAACAAGGTCTGGATGAAATTCTACAAAAATTGGGAAGAAAAATGGATTTTCAATGTTTCTTTCAGTAAACGCCTTCTTTATACCTTAAATCACTTGTTTATGCCATCTAATCCATTTCTTACATAATCAATTAAAATTTGGGTAGAACCTTCCCTTAGATTTCATGCCTCCCAAATTACAAAACAAGTCCAAACCAAGCAAAACAACCACAAATTCAAACCACAAACAGTTATAATAGTAATCTTGAATTGAAAGAATCAAATATTTGAAAGTTACCTTGGATTTTTCCCTCTTTATCTCTCTAGTTGAACTGCCCCTCTCTTTCTTCTTATGATTTTTCCTTCAAACTTACAAATTAATATAGGAGAAGGGGTTAAGAGATGTCCTAGATACCCAAAACTATAAGAAATCAATGTTTTACGGTATCTTACCTTGAAAATCCGAGCAATGGAACCTTAGTTTGCTTCTTCTTGCTTGAGCTCTCTTCTTCTCACTATTTTCAGGTGATGTTCGAAAGTATGGGGCTTGAAAGGCAGAATAAGACTTTTAAAAAGTAGTCTTCACATGAGCTTCATGTTCTTACTTTCCTATTGGTCCACATCTCCTTCATGGTTTTAATTAATTTTTGACCATATGAGGACATTTCCAC
>JBAGKO010000008.1:10020948-10047824 GCA_037177275.1 Acacia concinna
TCTTTGTCCTAGAGGATTTGGTGTGGAAGGGCACTGGGTGGGAAAGAGTAATTAGAATGACTGATCCAAGCTCCATAAAATAGGCTTTTAAGATCTCTTCTCAAATTGGGTATGCTTGGTCAGATGAATATGTATTTGTTAGGGAGGTAACGTATGTTATTGGTTGATTGTCGAAGGATTGTGCAATTGAAGGACAATTGAATTTCATAAATCTAAGCCTGTCAGATATCATTATATGTGTTGCTCGTCAATGGCTAGATATGCACTTGTTAAGTTTGTTAATCATCGTTGTTCTCTATCTGGCAAGACATGTGTCTGTTTAGTTTATATGGTTTTATTGGTCAACCTTGAGCTGGAGTTGCGTTTCCATTCCCAATTGTATCTTTAAGTGTGTGGTTTATGATGAAATGATGAATGGTGTTTTCCTTAAATACTTTCTAGTATAAAGGAATTTGGTTAGAAATCATTATTACAAGTATGTTCCAAGAGAAGTGAATTTGGCAATCAAGTAGATTGCTAAAGCTTCAGTGGAAAGGTCTTACACTTTAATTTAGATATTTCGACCTTTGTACCAGTTTCAAACCTATTTGGGGTCTAGTGTGTAATATGCTCTAGTCATGTTTTTATGCTATCCTTGTATTGAAGGTCTTTGATGTTCTCTAGTTTGTGTAACAGGGTCTTGTGTTTCCTTTTCTATTCTGCTCGTTATTGTTGTATTAATGTTTAATTTCTCTTACGAGACTCTGCACACTATTTGACTTCAATACTATTAGTTCTTGCATTGGCAAAAAAAAAAAAAAACTCTCAGTATTTAAAAACCCACATTATATTGAAAAAGTTTAGGATTTATTCTTACTTGCAGTATAGGAATTCAGTAAGACAACGAACACAAATTAGTGGAAAGGGAGTATGCTACTATTACAATCTCAAGTGAATGAAGAAAAAAGAGGTAAATGTGTTAAACTTATGGATAGAAACATTGAGTTTGTTAGTGAACGAGGAGATGTAAAATTTAAGCTAAAGACTAAACTAGTAATTTTACAGATAATTTATTAAACTGATTTCAATATATTATATATAATAATAAATAATAGTATAAATTAAAAAACAATGATTAGAAATCAAACCCCCTCGTTTAAGAAGTCTAATCCTTAGATTTATGATTAGAAACTTTGTTGAATTATACTGCATAAATTTTTAGTAAATTTGGAATAAATCTAGGGTGTTTGAAAACTCAAGATGAAAGCATATAAGATCTTATACACACTTATTTTATACTTTGTAATAAGTCATTGATTACATCTAAATATATCATTCAAAACACAAACAATCTCATGTGGTTCTCAATTGAGTCAATTCGCATAAAAATCATTGTTAAAAAAAAAATCGCATAAAAATTTAAAAGAGAGCAAGGATTTTAAAATTTTCTGGATGATATAAAAAGGAGCCCCGGATGACTTTATTTATTGATGTAGTGAGGTCCACGTCTGCAGTCCCCAGTTGGCGGGAAAAAGGAATTGGCGGGAAACACAATAATGAGGACGAAAACGGAGCCTGCTTGGCCTTGGCGGTCAAAAGAGCGTTCCACTTCCACAGGAACAAAACGCGGTTCTTTTTTTTTTTTTTGGAGCACAGAAGGATAAAAGGCGGTTCTATTAAATTTTTCTTTTTGAAATATGGAAAAAAATTAAAGCGCGGGTGTTAATTGTTAACGAAATTTTGAATCTTTATTTTATCTTCAAAACAGACCCACACGTGACTCACATCGCATCACGTTATTTTGGATTTGGCTTTGGCTTGTGATCCAAGTCAGCTATTGGGGATTTGCCCATTTGGCGTTTCAGGTTCTGCAAGTATAATTAGTTTTCTTTTTTCTTTTTAACAATATTATTAAATGTATAAGTATAAAATATACTTTTTGACATTTTAAATTTAGTCAAAATCATTTTTTAATCTTTTAACTTTAAAAAATTTATTTTTAATTCTTTTAAATTAACGCTATTAACTTCATCAACGGAACATGCTGACTTAGTAAAATTAAAATATTGACATAATTTAAATAGATGTTTTAATTTTGATGGCAACTTGAAAATTCATTAGGGTTTTAATTATTTTCCTACTTGAACATAATTTAATTATAAAATTATATTAGTATTTTAAATTTTGATTTGCTGAGTTAGCATTTTCCGTCAATAAAATCAATGGCATTAACTTAAAAGGACTAAAAACACATTTTTTTTAAAGTTAAAGCACTGATCAAAAGTGTACTTTAGCCTATGTATAATGTTAGTTGAAAGGCTTTGTTTGGATTGTTAAAATAGAACATCTAATTATTTTGCCTCTTAAATTTATAATTTTTTTCAACACATCCCTGTGAATATTAGTCTCTTTATTTCTTAATATAATATTTAGTTGATTTTTTTAGAGAGATTAAAAAAGTTAGATAAATTAATTAACCACGGAATATATTGTGTGCCATATGATTATATATAACAAATTAGTTTGATATAAAAAAGTTAAATATAAATACTTTAAAATTATTTATTTAGCTCTGTTATTAAGGACACGAGGTAGTATAACATATTAAATGGTTTGGGAAAACTAATACTCTATCTTGTCTAATTATAAAAGCCAGTTAACTTTTTTAGAATAATCTTAAGAAAGCTAATTACATTACTTTAAGACATTAAAATTTATTATTTTTCTTCAAATTATGTTATTAGACTTATGAACTAATATATAATATAATAAAACACGATATATGATATGATTGAGTAATATAATTAGCTTTCTTAATATTTTTTTATGATTCTCCAAAAAACTCAATAAGTCCTTATAATTAGGACGGGGGAAATATTAGCTAATACTGTGAAGGAAAAAAAGTTTAGTTATTCATGAAACTCCTAGAATTGAGAGAATCCAAAATTCCATACTCCTTCTAATACTAAATATAAGAGCTAAATAAAGACTTTAACCTTAAATATAAGACATCAATCTAATTTATATATCATATTTATAATTTTTTTGCCCTAAAATATTCATGTTAATTGCATATCTTAAGAGAGCTCTTATCAAGGGGTAATTCTTAATGCACATGATTAAACATGGTATTTTAAAGAAGCTAACACTCATTTGTTATAAACTACTGTTTTTTTTATATAAAAAAAACATTCATAAATTAGTTGTCCATCGTTTGTTTACATTAAAGATTACAAGTTATCTGTTAAAGTGGTTTGCAGCATCACCCCTTAAAGAATAGAACACAAATTTAAATCCCAACAAGTACACATGTTGGAAGAGGCGAATACTATTTACATTTAGCTTCAAATCGAATGAGAAATTCAAGCTTGATTAAATAAAAAAAGAAGTGTTAGTACTTTGGGAATGAATAATACATTTACTCAGCAATCTCCTCCTCCTCCTCCTAGTGTTGATTGTTGGTGGGTTAGAGAGGAAATGAGAATGATTGGAGTACAAAATGGGAAGGTGAAAAGTTTGAGGTTGAGAAAGCAATAGGGGAAGATAAAGAGATAATAGTTGGTATGTGAACCACACTTGTTTGTACGAGAGTTAATGAAAGCCACAGACATATATTGTTTGGTGCTACTTGCGGATTCTAGCTCTTTCCTTGTTTGGCTTCTTCCCCACAAGCTTGGACTCACTTGTGTAGCTTCCCATCACTTGTGATGTGTAAGAATTCAATCCACTTTGTTTCTCCTATTCTTTTGGTTTTTGTTTTGGCCCAGTGACATGGACATGGCAAATCAATTAGTTGTCTGAGAAAATTGGGGTGAAGTTCTCTATTAAAAATATTTTTGGCGAGAAAAATCTAATAAATTGGTGCTTTGGTTTAAGGGTTCAATTATAATGCAATGTAATATTAATTATAGAGCTAATGATTGGTTTGTTTTTTACACAATGCGCAATAAATTATTTTTTAATAATTATTAAAGTTAATATGTGATACAAAATATAATCCCAACCTACTGGCTGAATGGGGTGGGCCACTATAGGATGGGCTAGCATGCTTGCCAAAGCTCTAGCCCACCTATTAACTTTTTTTTTTGTAGGAAAAAAAATTATTGCTCTCTTATTTTTTAATATTGTCATCCTTCTTTAATACATTTATATTATACAACTATTTTTTCTTGCACGTTCCTTTTTTCACCTACTCACATGACAAAAATATATAAACTTCTCTTTTTTTAAATTTAGTAATGGTAGAATAAATAAATATAATATGAAAATAAAAGTATCACATAAAAAACTTTAAGGGGGTAGTTAAACACAACATAAAAGATAGGAAAAATTGCGTTTAGGTCTCAACCAAGAGAAAAAAGATCAAACGATCCCATAAAATCTCATAATTACACTTAAATCCTATGAAGTTGTCAATGAACGCTCATGAAGTTGTTAATAGAAGTACATGGAGTTGACAACTGGAACTTAAGTACAATTACGAGATTTCATTGAACTGTTTGATCTAGGGGTGGGCTCAGGACCAGGAAGGGATCAGGAAATCCTATTTTGGGGTCGGGATTGAAAATCGATCCCAATCCCGAAGATTTCCCGTCCTGATCAAGACAGGATCGAGAAATTCCCAAATACTTTTTTTTTGCTGATTAAATGTTGCCTATTTTTGAAAACAAATAGGGCTAATTTTCAACACCAATATGTTTGCTTCAAAATTTAAGACGCATATATAATTAATCCAGTACAAAATTAGTCTAGTATAAGTGCATAAAACTCTCAATACAAAAAATTAAAGTGAGTTTAAGTTACAAAATTTGAACATCATCCAAAAAAAAAAATATTTTCAGGACTCTAATGAGAAACCATAGAGTATGAATTGTAAGTGTGAATTAAGATAGTGATATAAGTAATGGGTTTACAAATTATTTAATGTTTAATATTGAATAATGTAAAAAAACATATATATATATATATATATATATCTTGGATTGGGAAATTTTAAGATCGGGAAATCTAATTTTACAAATTTTACTTTTCTCAATCCTAAATTTTCCTATCCCGAAATCTTTCGAGACGTGATTTTCTCATCCTGATTGTTCGGGATCAGGACAGAAAGGTTGGGACGGGAAATTTTCAGATCGGGATTTCCCGATCTAGAATTTTATGAATTTTACTTTTTTCAATCCTAAATTTTTCTGTCCCGAAATCTTTCAAGACGGGATTTTCTCATCCTGATTGCTTTGGATTAGGATGGGAAATTTTTGCACACCCCTAAGTTGATCCCTTTTTTTTTCTTTGTTAGAACCTAATCACAAATTTCTCTAAAAAATAAAAAGATAAAAGTATTTGAATTTATCTTTTAAGACCAACATGGGGAAAAAATATATATATAAATAAGTTTTTGTTTTTAAGTAGATTGCACCCACAGGCTTCAACCCTGGTTACCGGCTCAGTGAAACAGTTGATTAGTTGAAGAAGTAGATGAAAAAGATAATTTGGTCAAATATTTCGGGGGATGAGTGATTACTAAACGGAGAGGTGTTTTGAAACACCCCATAGGTAAAGAAGTAACGAAGGCCGCTTTGGTCCTGCTCAGGTGTTCCACGGCGCCGTTTCGAACTCGATACTGTGGAGCAGCTAAGTAAATAGCTACCTCCATCAAGCCAAACAGTTCGAATGCTCAAGGCGTAGCTCCTTTTAGGTATAAATTTCTCCTCCTTCTTTGTTAAAATCAGGGGAAAATATTCAAATAGATTTTTGTTTAATTTTAATCTCTAATTTCATGTTCCCAGTACAGTAATGCAGAGTAATTTTTTAGAACAAGTTTTAATATAAAATACCAAAAAAAAAATGTTTAAATCGCTATTTTAAAATAATACAACAATGATAAGCAAGTAATCTTGAAAATTTACCTGTGTTTGGAAAAACAGAGTGAGATGATTATATATGCTGAAAGATACAGAGCAAGGAAGAAAATATATAAAGGGGAAAGCAAAGAAAAAGGGCTCAGGATTTTTAAGAGGAAAGTGTGGAAGATGACTAAGCTATAAGTCTGGAAGAATATTAATTACCACATCCTTTCTTTTGTTTAAATCTTATAAGAGAATTACAGGTGGAGCTGACTTGGAGGCAATCTTTTCCACTTAGATGACTCACAAGTGAGTGAAGGATAACAATAGAGTTAACGTTTTTAAAAAACCTTCACATTTTTTTAACAGTATAATGGTACCTATCAACAATTTTTTAGAGTAAAAGTAAACATAAATATTATAAAAGAGAGTAAGAGTAACCATGGCCGTTAATCCTTGTTAACATCCGTTACTCTAACATTTTAAAGTGCACAAATAACCATTAACTTATATTAAAAGTGTAAAAGTAATCATTAATTTTTTTTACATGCAAAAGCAATTAAAAATTGACTTGATGAGTATTAATTCACATGTTTTTATAGTACTTATGCAAGTTGAAGTTTAATAGAATTTTAATTATGAGATGATTAAAGGTGACATGGATTATCTCAACCCTACGTATATGTGATCTTCTATCACCTCATAGTTTTTCTTTCATACATCCTACTTTAAAATCTACTTAAGTCGTTGGGATAATCCACGTCGCCCATAGTCATTTCATAATTAAAATCCTTTTAGATTTCAACTTGTATAGATCATATAAAAACTTATGAATTAATGTTTAAAAAGTCAATTTTCAGTTACTTTTGCATGTCAAAAAAAAATTATGGTCACTTTTACAATATTGGGTATAAATTAATGGATATTTTTACACATTAAAATGTTATAATAACAAACGTTAATGGTCATGTTACTTTTACTCTCTTTTACAATATTTATAGTTACTTTAGTTTTAAGAAATTGTTGATGGTTATTGTTGCACTTTTTGGGAAAAATTGAAGATCATTTAAACACTTTAACCCATAATAATATAAAAGATTAATTGAGGGCTTGAGTCATAAGTGAGTTAAAAATTGGACAACTAAAAGATTAGTTTCCCAAAATAAAATTATAGATTTTATAAAATTTTGGAAGCAAAGTTTTAAATGGTTGAAATTGTAGGGATTGAGCTTTGGTGAGTTAAAATAATAGCAAGGCCAAAAAAAAAATAAAAATAAAAAAGGAGTTAAAATAAGAGATTGAGTTTCAACTGACTCCAAATTATATGAATCGAGTTACTGGGTGAAACTTAAAAATCTCAATTACAATCACGTTAGTCAAGCTTAAAATGTTTTTTCCCTTAAAATAATAGTAGTAGTAATTGATTAATAATATTAAATCAGAACAGGATCCTGTGGCAAATATAACCATGTTGAATTTTTATATTGGATTCAATCACCTTAATAAATTTTTATTTTTAATTAATTTCTTAAATATCAAGGATAAATTAATAATATACAAAAAAACATATGAACCAAATGAAAAGGTCCCTATCGCATATAAGTTTTTTAGAAAGTTAAAATAGTAACAATGAATTTCTCTATATTAATATTATGTTACAATATAAAAAAATGGACCCTGTAGCATTTATAATTACACTGGATTTTCTGTTCACTGCCATATATTTTTAAAATAGTTTGTAAAAGGAGAGGTGTTTTGTAACACCTCATGATATAAGAGACAGAGATCAGAAACAGAGTACGTGTGCTGAATCGAACCCAGGACTTCGCAAGCCACAGACAAGTCTGCTTTGACCCGCAAGCCATGAATTCGAGTAGCGTCAAGTGAGTTATTTTGGTACTATCTATTTTAGAAACTAATTAAATTGATTATTTATAACTGCAAAACATTCCCTTTAATCATATGTTATAAAACTACCCATTAATTGAAATCCTCTTATTATATCTTTTTTTTTTTTTTGCCAACAAATCCTCTTATTATATCTAATCAATGTGATACATTAAAAAAAGTATACATTAAGAAGACATAGTAGATAGTAGATTGAGATTTTCTTAAATCTTTTCTCTCATTTTGTTTTCAAAACCCCATCTCAACCTTTAGATCAAAAAATATATGGTCTAGATTTAATATTTTCTAAAACCACTATTATAGTATTTTATAATTACTTTTTTTGCGTTCTTTTTGTATTGCAATTATAAATGGCATATATCATGTTTCAATAGTTTAACTTTTTTTATTTGAGTTTAAAATAATAGTTTTATAAAATATAAAATTTGAACCATTAATTTTTATCAATCTGATGGTTGAGATGAGATTTTGAGGAGAAAAGAAGAAATAAGATTCTAAGAGAACCCAAACCCCCTGTTTAAGATAGAACTTTAATCTAGAGAAGATTACAAAGAGGTTTCAAGTAAGAGAATATACGTCAAAGAGGTTCAGAGATCAAAAAAATTACTGTCAGGTCTCATTGAGTTGTTAATGGCACCCCTAGGGTTGTTAATGATAATCCCTTTCGAGGTTGTTAATGGGGATTTAATAGTAGTATTTTCTTATCTCATAACCTATTTGACGTATATTCCCTTATTCGAGACCTCTATGTAATTTTCCCTTTAATCTATGTTAGCATTTTCATATGTGATGCACATCCACACTATTATACTAATTTTCCCTAAAAAACTAATTATTTATCTTACTTCCTACCAAAGCCAACTCTTCTTATCAATTTATAAAGCAATTCTAGCATGTTTTACGCAAATGAAAGAAAATTTTAAACTTAATTATATCTTATATAAAATTCAATAACCTTATAACTTTATTAATATTTAATGTATATAATGAGAAAAAAGTTAATATGATAATAAATAAAGGATATAATTATATATTCATATGAAAATGTTCTCTCTGTCTTCTAAGTAGAACATAAAATTTTCTTCTCACTTAGCCATGTAAATAGGACTAGGGGAGAGCTTAATAAATTTCTTATTAGTATATAATATAATAATGATAATAATATAAAAATGACAATAATTTTATAAACCCCATCTATGTTTTATAGCCGGTTCCAAACCCGAGAGAAGGAGAAGGGTTGTGTGCCCTCGATAGCGAACGTAAAAATTTGTCGAATCTCTTATAAATATGGATCAATCAAAAAATTGTGCTAATACTATGTCGTTTCCTGGAAGTAACATGTTGTACAGCGAGAAGTGAATGAGAGACACTGTCATATCGCTTGGATGTAGTGTTAAATGACCAAGGGCTACCAAGTATGTCATTGCATGTAAGTAACGTGTTGTATGGCTCAAATACATTGAGAAGTAAGCGAGAGTTGCTGCATTGTCACTCAGATGTAGTGTTAAATGAATAAGGGCTATCGGTCTCTTCTAAATAGAGGCGGTTAAAGAAGTTACTTGAAGAGAGCAAGATCATATTTGGTACTTGGAATATTGGAACTCCGAATGAAAAATCTTAAAAGGTGGCAGACGTAATGAGAAAATGTTAAATTAACATCTTGTATCTCCAAGAAACTAGATGGCTAAGAGAGAAGGCCCATATTGTTAATATTGTTAATTGTTACAAGCTTTGGTACTCAGGAAAAGTAAATGGAAGAAATGGGGTTGGTATTATTGTGGATAATGTATGGAGGAAGAATGTGGTAGGGATTACGATGATTGAAGATAGAATCATTTCCTTATGAATGATTGCGGGAACAGATACTATCCACATTATCAGTGCATATGCACCTCAAGTAAGGGCAGCAACATATTTTAAGGAAAAGTTCTGAGAAGTTATGGAGGGGCTAATTTAGAGCATCCTACAAATATAAAAAAAAATATCGAGGAGGGAAAGTAATGGACATGTTGGAAGGGAAGCAAAACCTAATGCAATAGTTCATCATGGTTTTGGATGTGGGGAGCGTAAATATGAAGGTCAATCTATTATTGATTTCTCTCTAATATATAATATCAAACTTGTCAACACTCGCTTTAAGAAGAGAGATGAAAATTTAATCATATACAAGAGTGGAGTCTACAAGACCCAAATTGACTACTTTTTAGTAAGAAATTCTTATAGGAAACTCTGTATTAATACAAAGTGATCCATGGAGACAGTATGACAACAAAACATAAGGTTTTGGTTCTTGATATGCGTATTAAGTGTATTAAACAAAAGCAACGGAAAACTTTAAACTCAAGAGAGTCAAGTGGTGGCAATTAAAGGGGGAGAAGTAGGGGATTTTAAAGAGAATTCTTTTGGAAGAGAGGGAGTGGGAGATACAAGGAAATGCTAATAAAATGTGGGAGAATATGTCTAAAAAGATTTAAAAGGTTGCTAAATCAATTTTAGGAGTATCAAAAGATTGTGGTTAATAAGATAAGAAGACTTAGTGGTGGGATGAGAATGTTCAAGAGAAAGTTAAAAAAAAGAAAGATTGTTTTAAAGTTATTCATTTGTGTAATAATAATACTAAAAGTTGGGAAAGATATCGTTTGGCTAAAAAGGAGACTAAGAAGGCAGAGAGTGAAGCATGTAATAAAGCATATGAGGAGTTTTATTGAGGGGGCTAATGAAAAAGTATCGAGGTACAGGAAAGGACTGGCATATGATTTTTATTGATTTGGACAAAGCGTATGATTGGGTGCCAATAAATGAGCTTTGGAAAGCCTTGGAAAGGAAAGGGACATGTGTCGCATATATCAAAGTCATTCAGGACATGTATGAGGGGGTAACAACTAGTGTTAGAATGTCGGAGGGGAGACAAAAGACTTTTCTATAATGATTGGCCTACACCAGGGATCAACTTTGAGCCCTTATTTGTTTAACATGTGGTAGATGTTCTAATTGAACCTACAAAAGATGAAATCCCTAAATGCATGCTAGTTGTGGATGATATTGTTTTATTGGCTGATTTTAGGGAGAAAATTAATTCGTTACTTGAAACATAGAGAGACTTTGGAAGGGAAATGATTTTGTTTGAGTAGGAGTAAAATAGAATATATGTATTGCAATTTTAACAAGAGACAAACTAGAAGTGAAGTGAAAGTTAAATTGGGGGGCCATGTTATTCTACAAGTGATAAAATTTAGATATTTGAGATTAATTATGCAACAAGATGGTGAAATTGATGGAGATGTTAATCATAGAATTCAACCGGGATGGTGTAAATGGAGAAAATTTATTGGAGTTATTTATGATAAGAATGTGCCTAATAAAGTAAAAGGGAAGTTTTATTACACTGCTATAAGACCATCAATGCTATATGGTAGTGAGTGTTAGGTGTGAAAGTAACAACATAAACATAAAATAGGAGTAGCCGAGATGAGAATGTTGAGATAGATGTGTGCTCATAGAAGACTAGATAAGATTTGTAATGATCACATATCCAAACGAGTTGAAGTGATTTTTATTGCAGATAAGTAGAAAAATCATTTGAAGTGGTTTAGTCACGTGCAAAGAAGGCCGTTTGATGCACCAATAAGGACAGTTGATCAAACAGGATGGAGCCACACAAAAAGAGGTCGGAGGAGGCCAAAGCAAACACTCAGCAAGGTTATAGAGAGGAACATTTTGGTCAATAACATATCCAAAGATATGGTTTTCAATAGAGCATAATGGTATCGTGCAATCCATATAGCCCACCCCAACTAGTGGACTAAGGCTTTGTTGTTGTTGACAATAATTTTATAAGGTAAACGTAAAAGCGATAAACTTAGTATGTAAACTCGCTAGTTTAATTGAGCTTATAACTAGTACAAATTTAAGTATAAATGAACACGATTTTATAAGTTATAAATGCAAAATCTATAAAATTGAAAAGTCAACTCACAAGTTTGACAATAATAGTACCCACCTTAACACTGTGATGATGGCGAAAAAACTGAACACCAAATTATAGTTCTTTGAAAAAAAACCTGTATAAAATGGGAGGTATTTTGAAAGGGTCAAGGTGCAAAAATACACATATGATTATTTTCCAGGAGCGCCCAACAGCAAGTGCTTTTTTTAGGTGCAAAAGTACACTTATGGTTATAAAATAAGAGCAAAACTTGACATGTGATTATAAAATAAGAGCAAAAGTCACATTTATCGTTACAGTCAAAATGGTAATCGTCAAATATAAGTGTTTTGACTAATATTGATGATTTGGACAGTAGCTTGACTTTTATTTATAATTTTAGAGGTTAGAAATCTCCAAATGATGACTGGACATTCCTCTAACTACCCACAGTTTTACTTCTTTCTTCTCAACTTTTAGCTCAAAGAACCTTTGGATTTTCCACCAACTAACCGCCCCTAGTTTTACTTCATCCTTTCCAATTTCTAGCTTAAGGTGCCTTTAGATTTTCCACCTAGCATGTCACCATACAAACTGATTTAGGAGTTTCTAGCCTCCAAAATTATAAATTAAAGCCAAGTTACTATTTAGATCATCAATATTAGACACAAATTTATTTTAACGGTCAACATGTTGACTTTAACTGCAAATATGACTTTTGCTCTTATTTTAAAATCACATGCCTAGTTTTGCTCCTATTTTATAACTACATATTTACTTTTGCACCTAAAAAAACACTTGTTGCTAGACACTCCTGAAAAATAATAACGTGTATTTTTACACTTGACTCATTTTGAAATATTCCCTCTGTCACAAAATATAAGAGACATTTAACCGAATCTCTTAGTTCGAAGTGGCAGTTAAGAACAATAAGTATGTCAGAATTGTTACTTATTTTTACTAAAATACCCTTATTAATGAGGAGATATGGAATAAGAGAGAGAATACACTTATTAAAGTCCTCTCTCTCCCCTACCCCTCTCTTATCTCATTGGGAATGATAACTTTTATGGTCAATACAAGCATTAATATATTGGTATTAAATAAAGTAAAAATGGAAAAAAAGAATTAAAGTGAAAGATATTCTTCAAATTTCTCTTATATTTTGATACGGAGAAAGGGTGATGGTTGTCTTTTATATTTTGGGATGGAGGGAGTGATATACTCCCTTTGGTCCTAATTATAAAGGTTAGCTGGCTTTTTTTTATAATCATAAGAAAGCTAATTATATTACTTTAAAGCATTAAAATTTATCGTTTTTTTAAAATTATTTTATTTGACTTATGAACTAATATATAATATAATAAAAAAAACATAGTATATGATATGTTTAAGTAACTTATTTTGCTTCCTTAATTTCTCCTAAAAAATCAAATGGTCCTTGTAATTAGGGTCAAAGGGATAGAATATAATAAAACAAAAGATATGATATAATTAAATATCATATTTTGCTTCCTTAACTTCTCCAAAAAAAAATCAACTGAGTCTTATAATTAGCACTGAATGTAGTATAAATATTAAAATATATTTACATATAATATATGCTCATTTCAGTCTTAATTATAAGATCCAATTGACTTTTTGAAAAAATCATATAATATGACTCATGTCCTTTTCAGTTATTTTTTATCAAAAGTTACTTTTCAATATATCAACTAAATAAGTTTTACTTTTACATAAGTAACTTATAAGTGACTTATGTTATTGTAAATTCAAATATAATCACATTATATAATTTGACCTATATCTAATTTGACTTATATATAAGTTTGATTATAAATGAGTCATTTTTCCCACCATACCATTATTCCAAACACACCTATCGTCTTTATAGGGTGAGACTGCTTACCATATTATCTAACCACCTATTAGCATATTAGCCTCAATTTTCAAAACATGATTAACAACTATTAATTCCTTCATGTTGGAGTAGGTGGGAGATGTATATGTTTATGACGTTGGCAACTTTGCATTTTGATCACGGCGTGTGGTGCTATATACGCAAGACATATGTGTGCATGCATGTGCTCTCTGACTATATATATATATTGTGTGTGTGTGTGTGTGTATCTCATTGTATCGACATATTGTGTAAGAGGCTAGATTGTGAAATGTATATTGGCAAAAAAAAAAAAAAAGATTGGGAAATGTATAATATACATAACAATATATAGACCTGAATACTATAGGTCTCTATTAGTCTTAGGTTGATCAACATTAGAGGGGTGAAATGGTAGAACCAAAACATTTTAATGTTAATACTGAAATAAGAAAGGAGTGTTACGAAAATAAATACTCTATATTAAGTGGCACACAAATTAAGGCTCCTAATAAACTTAGACTTGGAGCCAGCAATAAGAAAATGAGGTAAGACCTGCCCTAGTTGATATCTCAGAAGTACTTTTATTTTATTTTTGGTTGACTGTCAAAATAGTGAGTTCTTTAAATAACTGTAAACTTGATAAGCTAATTATATATATGAACCCAATGTATTAAAATAAAGAGGAAAGTTCCCTTTGCATTGTTGAAGGTGTAAGTGACTGCTTCAAAGTGCTTGTTTAGATTGTTTAAATTAGTTTATTTTAAGTACTTCCACTATAAAAGGGATTTTGTTTCAAAAGCACAAAGCTACTTATTTTATGTCAAACCAAACACTCCTCGGCCGTTTGGTACAAAGGAAGGATTTGGAAGGAAGTGAAGTTAAAATTTTTATAACTTGAGTTACAAAAATTAGGGAAATGGGTTGCCTTTTTTTAATTTATTTTTCTAACTATTTTATTTTACATATTATCTTTACAGAAATTTTATAACCTCACTTCTCCAATTTTTTTAAAACTAACTCATCAAAAAAAAAAATTTCCTTCATTTTCCTTCCCTTTTCCTCGTGCCAAACCCTAATGATTAATTCATGTGGTATCTATAAAGAGCATCAGATTGACATCATAGTAAAATTTAGCCTCAAATGAGATTTGAAAGGTATTCTTATCATCATCAACAACGACAACAAGCAACATTATCATGTTAGAGGCTATCTACCACTCTTATTCTATTTACAAGTCTAAATTACATAATTCTCACATATGAAGGAGAGTTAATTAGTTAACTCAATAAATATGTAATGAATTGATAAATTTTTCCAATTTTTCCCTCATATATGAATGACTATTTTTCACCTCCGTGTTCTCTTTCTACCTAAAATTTATTACAATTAATAGAGGTAAAGTTGTAACACTCTCATTTATTATTTTAAAAGTGGATTTATAATGAGGACACATTTTGTTTCAAATTGGACTTATAAATAAGATTATAATGGTGCATAAATTATATGATGTAATTACTCAACCAATAAACTGTTCAGATATTTTACTAACTAATAATCTTCGATATATAACTTTCTTGAGTATTTTTCTTGTCCCTTGTTACTGAAGGTCATTATCTGCTCAACTCTCTTCATTCACCCTTTTATTTATTGACTTTTTAGCATGTGGTTACCCTATCTTAAGAAGATGAATACCATTTTTCCAGGGGGGGGGGATCAAATATTGCTCTTTCTATTTTTATAATCTCTTTTATTTTTTTAATATCAAATCATTTACAAAATTTACTCCTCCTAGTCCTATTTATCAGGAAATTAGAGGATGGATTCTGCGGTCATTTTCATAAGGAAATTAGAGTATGCAACTTCTTTTTAAAAAGTATTTAATATGGGCAAGGTAGTAAACTTATTTAACTTTTAAATATATTTAATGAATTTTAATTTTTTTCATAATTTTGGTAAAACATATTAGAATTACATATAAATAAAATTAGAAAGAGTATGAAGTATTTATTACTCTTTTAAGATATGCTATTCATAGACTTAATTAAATAAAAGGGGAAATTCCCAAAATATACTAATTCTCATATACTAATGAAAACCCTTGAGGCAATGAAATAATTAAAACGAAGCTCAATGATTCTCAGTGTCGGAGACTATATGAAAAGTTTTGACTGGTAGAATTGAAACTCACACTAATAGTTTTTTTTTTGTTTTTTTTGCCAGGTCCCAATTGATGATTTTGTTGTATTATAGCGGCAAAACAAAAAACATTAAGATTTTGCTGTCTTATATCCTTTTAGTAATTTTTGTAAGCAGCACTCTCTATCATGGGTTTGAATCTATATATAATCCTGGTCCTACAAATATAATAAAGAAATTTTTTGGTATATAATTGTACAATTTTATTCTTTGTTTTACTCTCTTTATCCCATAATATAAGAGACATTTAATTGAATTTTTTAGTTTGAAGTGGCGATTAAGAACAATAAATATGTTAGAATTGTTACACATTTTTACTAAAATATCTTTATTAATGAGGAGATATGAAATAAGAGAAAAAATATCTTATTAAAGTCTACCACTCACTCTTTTCCTACCTCTCTCTTTTCTCTCTGAGAATGATAACTTTTATGGCCGATACAAATATTAATATATTGGCATTGAATAAGGATAAAACTAAAAAAAAAATTAAAATATAAAACATTCTTTCAATATCTCTTATATTTTGAGACAATGTAAAGATAGTGATAATTATCTCTTATATTTTAAAATAAAGGGAGTACCTTATAAGTGATAGCTTTGTTGGCCATTAAAATAATAATACTTCATCCGGTCTTTCACAGAGCCATAGTCAAACCCGAAACCTTACCGTTAAGTATAAAATCCCCAAACCAGCAAGCCACGAGTAAGGCGCTCCATATCTTCTCGCTTAATTGTTTGTTCATTGAGATTCGACTCTATCTATTTATCACTTCATTTTATCCGTATATATAAAGGTGCTTTTAACTAAATTGTGCGGTTTTAAAAATAATTAAAATTAATTAAAAATGTTGAATTTTTATAAAATATATATTTTTTACTCTAAAAATGCTTTTATTTATGAGTGAGTAAGAGAGAGTAGCATTATTAAATCATAATAGTAGTAGAAGTAGTAATTAATTAATAATACTAAATCAGAATAGGATCTTGTGGCATATACAAGCATAGCGAATTTGTATATTTGATTCAATTATTGTGATAAATTTTTATTTTTAATTAGACTCTTAAATATCAAGGATAAATTAATCATCAACTATATATCTAAAAAAAGTTGTGCAACCCGCCCTACAACCCCATTAGTCTCGATTAGTCATACATTTATACCACATAATTTACTTTTAAAATATACTATTAATTTTCATATCACTTCATTATATTTAGTAAGCGCAAAATTGGTTGAATTAACAGCTCTAATATAATAGACTATTGCAATCTTATATCTCATTTATAGCTACTTCTTATTAGTTAGCCTAAAATTTCAGTGATCATTAAGGGATTAAATCTCATCATATTTTTCATTTAGAAATGCATTATAGTCATAAAAAAAATTACTTTCATAGTATATCATTAATAGAACCTACATCTCCATGCAACTTACGGATTAACACTAGTTAAATGTAAAAACATATGAACGAAAAGGACCCAGTAGCTATAAGTTTTCTAGAAAGTTAAAATTGTAATAATAATTTCTCTAAATTAATATATGTTACAATAAAATAAAATAAAAAAAGAGAATTCCATTTAAATACCGTTTTAATTTTAAAATTCTAAATCAATCCTGCTATCTATAAAAAAATATGATTACTCAAACTTATAATATAATTGACAAGTTAATTTTATGAAAAATTATTTATTTGAGATTTTGAAATTAAAAAAATATTTAAATAGAATTCTCTCAGAAAAATAAAAATAAAAGGACAGTGTAAAATTTAGAATTATATTATAGTAGTTTTTCTGTTCACTGCCATATATTTTTAAAATATTATGTAAAAGGAGAGGTTGTTTTGTAACACCTCATGATACAAGAGACAGAATCAGAAGTCCGCAGTACGAATGCTGAATCGAACCCATGACTTTATAAGGTACAGACAAATCTGCTTTAACCAGCAAGCCATGGGTTCGAGTCGCATAGGGCGGGTTATTTTGATTCTATTTATTTTAGAAAACTAAATAAATTGATTATGGGATAATTATATGTTGGTTTCTTCTTCTTTTTTTTATTACATGAGGTCGGGATCAAACCCGGATTAAGTGCCACATAAGGCACTAACAATACCACACGACCTAAAGGCCATTAGTTATGTTGGTTTCTTCTAAACATTCCCTTTAATAATATGTATTAGAACTATTCATTCATTTATTCATTCTTTCTTTCTTTTATTCTTTCTTTCTTGAATTAGAACTACTCTTTTGTTGAAAACCTCTTAAAATATCACGATAAAAAAATAGCTTTTAATATATGCAATCAATATGATACTTTTAAAAAATTAGTAACTTCAAAGATAAAGGAGATTGAGATTTTTTATTTAAAACTAAAATAAACTTATTATCTAGTTCATAAATTTGGGACACGAGGGAGAAGTAATCGCTAATTACACATTTCCCCTATATAAAAACAATTTATTTGTTGTCCAAAGTATAAAACTTTATTCTATGTTGACATTCTCGTCTATGCACATCCACACAATTATACTGATTTTTTGAGTGCGGGTATTATACTCATCTTTTTATATGTTGATTATGTGTTTCTTTATGAAAAAAACATAATTTAGGTGACTGGATAAAGTAAAGTCATTAAATATAAAATCTTATATAAATATAAATAATATGCTCATCCATTATATGCTCATTATGTGCTTTTCTCAAAATGCACACTTTAGATAAATGGATAAAGTTGAGCCATTTGATCTATAAAGTCTTGGGTAATGAGAAGTTGACATGTGGGGCATCTTTTCATATTGATTGAGCTCTAAGACATAAATAATTAAATATGTTGTCAATTGATTTGTCTTAATTGTTAGTTTCTTCCCCCTCCGTACTATTCACTTAAATTACTATGGCATAACTAGTCTTTCATCTTACTTTTTGAATGATTAGGAGTATAATGTTCTTGACTACAGAGAGTAGGAGATGGTTTACAGATCTAATGGCTCAATTTTATCCATTTATTCATATAATGAGTATATAAAATATGAGCATAGTATGTGTACTTGTCTTAAATGGTGAGAAGCTAACATGTAGGGCATCTTTTCATTGACAAAATCCTATGAAAGCAACAACAAAAGGGGGGAAAAATTGGGCTAATATAAATAATGGAGGAGGTACCAATTGAGTAGGAAAAAAAATCTTTGGCACATAAACTGTGATTTGAAAAAATTATTGATATTTTTGGGTTCAATTAGATTTGGGAAGATGAGGTCATTTGTTTTTTTTTCCCTAAAAAGGTCTCTTTGGAACAAAGAGATGATGAAAACAGAGTGCTTTTTTAGGAGAATGACATAATAAGCATATAAATGATGAGAATAATATGTGAACTCTAATTTTTTTCTCCAAAAATTTAATTATTTATTTTGCTTCCTACAAAAGCCTTCTATTCTGGTATATTTATAAAGCAATTCTAACATGTTTTACAAAACGAATGAAAACCTTAAACTTAATGATTCTTACACAAAATTCAACAATTTTCTAACTACATTCATATTAAATGTATATCATGTGAACAAAGCCAATATAACAATAAAAAAAGACACAATTATATATTCATATAACAAATTCATAGAACATAAAATTTTCTTCTCACTCGGCCACGTAAATAGGACTAGGGAAGTGCTTAATAAATGGCTTATTAGTACTCACCAAAATTGTCAAACTCACAAATTAAAGTAAATTCAAGATAAAAATGTAAACTCTGAATTTAAATGGGTGTTAAAAGTATATAATATAACAATAAAAATATAAATTTAGGCAAAAACATAATAAAATATAAAAAGACAATAATTTAATTTAAATATGAGTTATTGAAATAAATCTATCAACATTTATAATTTATCATATCCAATAAAGACATTTCTATAAAAGTTATATATGAAGCCAATAAATATGATCAAAATATTAAAGTGAATAAGATAATATAAGTTTAAGGGTAAGTTGACACAATTTTATAAAATAAAAATATAAAAGCAATAAGCTCAATACGCAAACTTGAATTCATGACTACTACGAATTTAAGTATAAACGGATTCGATTTTGTAAATTAGAAACTTAAAACCACCAAATAAAATTGCAAATTTGACAATAATGATGCTCACCTTAGCAAATCCCAAGATAACATATATATCTTATTTTCTTGTATCACATCACACTGAGAAAAAACTGAACACCAAATTCTAATTTACAAACTCTCCACTTTTTTTTTCGACTACAAATTCTCCACTTGATAATTGCAATTTTTAGAATGAAACAGAAAAAGTAGAAAATGAGAGGTATTTTGAAATACCTCATAATTTTGTAATAATAATAATAACAACAACAATACTCCCTCCGGTCCATCCCCATGCCTGGTCGAACCGGTGACTTCGCAGTTAAGAGTAGATTTCCCTAACCACCAAGCCACAGGTTTCCAAGGCGGACACCCTTTTACTCGCTTTCTTTTTTGTTATAATAGACAGGCTGTCTCTATCATTGGGATAAAAAGAACAAAAGACTCTGTCTATCTATTTATTACTTCCTTTCATCCGTATGTATAAAAAAGACGTTTTTAACTGAATTGTGAGGTTTTAAAAAATAATTAAAATTAGTTAAAAATGATGAACATATACAAAATATAATTTGTTTTCTAAATGTCTTTATTTATGAGTGGATAGAAGAGAGTAATAATAAAAAAAATGATAAAAGATAGCGTATAGGAATAATATGGTGTAAAATAATGAGGAGACTAATACAGAATAAAGGGAATAAGTCCATATTTTAATTAATGCAATATATGAAAGTAATTGAGGATAAAATTAGTAAAAAAAAATACATTTATTATTTAGACCAACTCAAATTGAACCTTATAAAAACATCAAAAGATTATTTAAAAAATGGGATCACGTAGAAACGGAGGAAGGGAGTATTGTGTATAGATAAGAAATTATATTATTGAAAAATTGATGGAAAAGATATATATTATTGAAAAATTGCACTTTTAATGATTATTCAGTAGTCCGTATAAACTATGACTTTTGTAAATTCTTCGCTTCATGGATTACAAATAACCCACGGAAATTAGGAATACCTCGTTAAACTTATGATGATTCCTCTTTCTTTCTCTGTTCACCTCTTTGATCCTCTAATGTTTTAGGTTTTTGTCTATTAAGACAACTAACTACTTCCTCCGGTCTTAGGGCCTGTTTGCAGTGAGCGTTCCGGTAGCAAGCGGTGACTGAGGAAAAAAAAAGTAGCTTATGGCATTTGAGTATTTATAGGAATTTATGAAAATAAGTTATTTATTTTAATAAGTAATTTATTTTAATAAGTTGAAAAAAATAGCTTATTTTATAAATAATTTTTTCTATATCTAATAAGTCAATTTTTTATTCTCAATCTAAACACAAGTAACTTATTCTACTCTTAATAAGTCACTTTTTCCACTCCTAATTCAAACACAATTGACTTCTCATAAGTTATTTATTTTTATAAGTTCCTTATCATAAGCCACTTATAAAAATAAGTCACTTATGATTAGTCACAACCAAACAGGCCATTAATTATAAGAGTCCGTTGACTTTTTTAGAAAATCATAGGAAAATTCTAACAAAGGTAATTTCATTACTTAATTATATCATATATTGTGCTTTGTTACATTATATATTAGTTCATAAGTCAAACAATATAATTTGAAAAACAACAAATTTTAATGTATTGAAGTAATGTAATTAGCTTTTTTAGAATTTTTTTAAAATTCTTTAAAAAAGTCAACGGGCCCTAATAATTAAAACCAGAAGGAGTAATACAGTACTAGTAAAAAAAATACCAAGGATGTTGATTATACTTACCCCTTAAATTATTAAATGGAAAAAGATTAAAAAGTGAGTTATACCCTTGTTCTCCTTTAATGCCTCACTGACGATCATCTCCGCTTAATTCACAATTATTAAATTATATTTTAATTATTGAAATTGGATGTTAGATAAAAAATTAATAATTGTAGATTTTTATTATATGTAATATAATAATACTCCCTAATATTTTTTAAATGACATTAAATTACAACTATTAAAACATGATCAAATGACTGAGACATTAAGTGGAGAGGAAATAGAAAGAATTGTTAGTGGAGACAACAATTTCCCCATGTTCCCTATAAGATATAAATATAAGATTTCTTTTGAGTTTGTCAAAATAATAAATGCACTTTTTTCCCATTTTGCCCTCAATTAAATATTACGCCCCATACTTTCTCTTTCTTTTTTTTCTTTATTACTTTCTTTCTCATTCATAAATAAAGATTATTTTTTTTGGCATTAATTTTTTTAACATAATTATTACATTTAATTATTTTTAACTGCTTTTTAAAACCTCATAGTTTCATTGAAAAGCTTTTATATAAGGACGGAGGAAGTATAAAACAACAACAACAACAAAACTTAGTTATATGAAGTCATACTGAAATTGTAATCAACTTAAAACTTGGAAGTAACAAGAGAATAATCTCTAGAAGATATTTTATCATCCTGTATGTCCTCTTTGAAAAATCAACTTTTGTTTTTTAAAAAAAAATTAAGAAACGCAAATTAGAAAATTGGGAGGTATTTTGAAATACCTCATTGATAAATAACTGCTTCTGTTCCTGCTCAATGCCTAGTCGATCTCGTGACTTGCTAATTAAGAGTGGAGCGCCCTCACCAGCAAGCCACAAGCCTACGAGAGCCCGGTATCTCCCTCGCTTAATTGTTTTGTTACCGTGCGTCGCCTTTCTCTCTCTATTTATTAATGCTGTGGATCGATGAGCAATTATAATATATTGAGTGTTTTGAGCAAAAAAAAATATAATATATTGAGTGTGGGCAAAAAGAAAAAGTTATAATTTATTGAGAAATTTGCATTTGCTAAACTTTTTTTAAAAAAGATTTTCTGGTATGGGCCATATCTAATGCTTATTTTTGTGAGATAATATGCTGTATATGTGAAATGGTAATTAACTTGATGTAATTGACCAAAATATTACTCCTTCTGGTTTAAAATATAAGATTTAAATGTGTGAGGGCTGATTTTTTTAATATATACATATCTATATATTTAATTTAAGATACAATTTTTATTTTCTCTTATCATTTAATACATATATACATATATATATATATGCGCGCGAACTTCAATTAATTAGATTAAGTGATGAATGAATCAACATCCTTAAACAAAAATATCAGTTTTGGAGTTTGTTGAATAAAAAATGATGTTGGAATTTTAATGATATATAAATTACAATCACATAAATAAACCAAAATAAATCAACTTCTATGGCCTATGCATTTTAGAATTTTAATGGACGATTAAGGGTTGATTGGCATATGTTTTAAAAGTATTTTTGTAATTGATCTAGAATATTGAATGGATATATAATATGCCATATAAATTTTCTTGGGCTCACATATCGATAAAAAACTATTACTACATCCATTCTTATTTATAAGACTCAATTGACTTATATAGGGAATCCTAAAAAAACTAATTACATTACTTTAAGACGTTATCGTTTTTCTTTAAATTATGTTATTTGACTTATGAACTAATATATAAATAATAAAATATGATATATGATATGATTAAATAATATAAAAGTTAACCTTATATAATGTAAAAGTTTTCATGTGTTGGACTTATGAACTAATTTATCGTTTTCATATTATTTGACTTATAAACTAATATATAATGTAAAAAAAAATTTTTAAATTATGTTGTTCAAGATTTTTCTAGGATTCTCTAAAAAAGTTAATTGGATCTTAGGAACGAAACATAGAGTATATGAAAATGTAAGTAACAGATATTGATATTTTGATATGATTCATTTGGAATTTGTAAAAGACTAAAAGGAGATGTGTTTTGTGACACCTCATGTTATGGAGACGCAGAGACGAAGCCAGCAAAGCATTTGAGTGGTGAGTATGAAGAAGGCTGGATCGAACCCACGACTTGCCAGGCCTAAACACTCGTTTAAGCCAGCAAGCCACGTGTACGAGAAGCATTGGTCGACCTTATTTTAATTAATTAATTAATTTATCTTCTTCCTGCTTTTTCACTCTCTTTTCCCGACTTTTTGTTATGTTTGGAAGAGGCAAAGAAAGCACTTAAAAACAAGGTAAGAGATGCTCTCAGTATGCTCTTTTTATATTTTTATAATCTCAACTCCATTCTGATGAAAAAAATGATTTAGATTTAATACTTCATAAAATTATTATTATTATATGTTATAAATTAAAATTTATTTATTTTTCTAGATTGCAATTGTGAAATATAGATAAAGTATTTAAGTGTTTAAATTTACCTATTTATGTAATTTCATAAAAGATTAAATTTGAATTATTTATTATTTTAATCCAATGGTGGATATAAGATCATGAGGGCATAAAAAAAAGGATAATGACAGAAACCCAATACATAAAAAAGTGATTCATTAGAGAAAAATAATCATTTTATCCTTATAGTTTTTGTTTAATTAAAATTTGGTCTCTAAATCTTTTTTTTCCCTTTTTAGGTGAACAAAAATTTAGATAAGTTGAATCCCCTGGCTTACTAAAGCCAATATATGCCTCCATGCTCAAAATATTTTTATGAAGCCATTTACAAACCATCCATCAACAAGGTTTGTATGTTGGCATTTAGATTTGGAGTAACAATTGTTGTCTTGAGTCCTTGAACTTTGATTTGATACAATTCAATCTAATAATTTTAGTAATTTAAAATGTCATTATTCACACATAGAAAACTAAAATCACAATGAATTAATGTAATTTCATGAACATCAAGGATTAATGTTTTGAACAACTAAAATAATAAGGATTAATTAAGTTGTATAAAGTTTATACTTTAATCTATGTAATATTATACAAATTGAATTACATAGAGTCAAAATCCACTTAATAAAAAAATTAGAAAACAAATGATTGAATTTCTATAATACATATAAGAAAAAAATGTAAGCCAATAAGCCATGCCCTTCTATATAATAGATATCATTTTTTTACAATAAAAAAATAACATAAAAATTTTAATTAAATTGGGGTAATAATAAATTTTAAATAATAATGTTTATTTTTCAAGAATAACATTGAAAAATTGATAATCAATAAAATATAAAACTCTACTGGGTCATAGTATTATATAATATATATTTTTCATTTTTACTTACATGTTTATTTCTCTGACTTACTACAAAAGCCTAGTTGATATTTTGCTTATTAGATGCTGCATGCATTGAGGTGCCCCGGCATCACTCCTCACCTATCAAACCCTAAGATAAAGAATATACTACTATATCTCATCTTTGATATAAGATTTAGTTAGAAAATGATTTAGTCTTAAATAGAAAATCTCAGTAAACTTTGTTCACAAAAATTATAATTTCTCCTCACTATAATTGTTGATTGTACTCACTAATAGGCCGGTTGATTCAAAGATATTTTGAAAAGGAAAAAAAAAGGAAAATTTCATAAAAAGACAGTCAAAATAGAGAAAAAACAAATCAGATATCTTAATTGATAACACCAAAAGCATTTGATACTACGTATTTACGTTGTAAATTGTTTGTACTGCTGTTGTTAATTGGAATACTCTTGTTGTAAATTAAGATATTCGTATTGTTAAAAATCCAGTGGTACTTTCGTAATTATAGAAAAAGAAGGTACAATGTAACTGACTTGAAATTTGAAATTTTTATTGTTTTAATTTATCTTTTTCTAAAATTTTCCCAAAAAGAAAATGACATTTTCCCTCTATCAATAGCAGTTTGGCTCACCATTTTATTGGAAATATATTTTGTTGGGCTGACCCACTTTCAAGGGTGAAGGGAAAATGCCAAAAGCCTAAAAAGCCTTTTGATGAAATTTTGGATATGATAGAAAAGAGTAAATGAATCCCACATATATTTAAATATATTTTTAATTTAAGGTAAAATAATTTTTTGGTTATTTTCTTACCCCATTTTATTCCACACACAAATGCCAATTAAATACAGTCATGTTAAAAAAATTTCCCTTCATTTCCTTTATGTTCCTTTTCCCTACTTTTCAGCAAACCAAACACATTGTAAAGGGTTGCAACTCAAGATAATTACGATGAAAGATAATATTTTTTTAAAAAAAACCCATATTTATTATAAATAACTAACAAAACTAAATTTAGGTACACTTAAATTAGTAAACTATCTTTTATATTAAATAGTGAAGGTAACATTTAATTTTCATGGGATATCCCATCAACTATGCACTTCAATTCCAAATTCTCCGCTTGAGAATAAACACAAGAGTAGAAAATACCTCATAATTTTGTAGTAACAATCATATCATAATAATACATCCCCTCCGATCCTTCCAACTGCCTATTCGAACTCATGACTATGCGGTCAAGAGTGGAACACCCGAACCACAAAGCCACAAGCTCAAAGGCATCGAAGAGATATTCACTTAATTCTTTTTCAGCCATAAATGCCCTGTCTCTATCAACTATTTATTAGTTGTGTATAGATGAGGAATCATATTATTGAAAAATTGATGGAAAATATATATTCACTCTGATCCTAATTATAAGGATTTTTTAGAGAATCTTAAGAAAACTAATTATATTACTTTAAGATATTAAAATTTGTCATTTTTTTAAATTATGTTGTTTGTCAAATGAACTAATATATAATATAATCAAACAGAATATATGATATGATTAAGTAATGTAATTAGTTTTTTTAGAGATTTCTTATGATTCTTCAAAAGGCCCTTATAATTAAGAACAGAGGCAGTATATTATTGAAGATGTTCGGTTTCAGTAACTATTCAGTATAAAATAATCCTTTTGTAATGTTAAGCCAATGTGGGCTTATATTCTTATAAATCGAATTAGTCAGTTGTTTACATCACTAGTGGATTAATCCAAAAAAAAAAAATTACATTTGTTTTTACAAATAAACCAAGGAAAATGAGAGGTATTTGGGAATACCTCGTTAAACTCATGATTATTCCTCTTTCTTTCTTTGCCAGTTAGATCCTCTAATATTTTATGGTTTTTTAAAATAATTGGACAATTTTATTCAAACATAAGTAAAAAGACTACT
>JBAGKO010000008.1:10054381-10065645 GCA_037177275.1 Acacia concinna
CATAAAATTTGTACATTGGTGTGAAAAATATTTTTTAGCATTATCACTTCGCAAAATTTTCACAGGACGATCAAATTGCATTTTGATTTCTGCATCAAAATTTTGAAAATACGTAAAAACTTTATAATGATTTCTCATCAAATATAACCACATAATTTGAGAAAAATCATCCACAAAAGAAACAATATACTTAAATCCAGTTTTTGACTCCCTATACATTAGAATAAATTATTAAACCATATTTTTATAAGATTTTTCTTACCATATTTAGACAATTAATCACAAATTTTGGACTTAATTATATTTATTATGAGTTATTGTGATTAATTGTGGTTGCAATCAATTAAGTTTAAAAAAATTAAAAATATCTTATATTTCATGATTTATCTTAATTGGTTTATTTTGTGAAATTAAGATATTACGTATTTGTTACCTTTCTTTTTTAATTAGGAAACTAAGTCAGAAAATATCAAAGAGCTCGATTAATTATTGAAGAAGAAAAAAATAATTATATATAAGCACAGTGCCGCAAACATAAAGAGGGAGGCAAATGAGGAGAGAGGAGGAGGAGACCACCACCACCATCATTGTCACTGAAATCGTTGTTTCATCATCACGCCTCTGTCAACTTCTTCTCTTCTCATCTCTCATTCCATAGTCTCATCCTTTCATTCCAGTCAATCTCTTCATCCATAATGGCTGCGTTTTGTCATTCGTTGGTGACAGAAAAGAGTTTCATGTGTAGCTAACCTTCCAACTCTTGAGGATTGGTGATTTGGCTTCAGTTCTAGAGTTTCAATGGGGAGTTTTTCTTAATCTTAGTTTCTTTATAAATTTCCTATTGTTATTGTAATTCCTAGATAAGACCAAAGGTAGTTTCAATAGGATTTTGTTGTGAGTTGGACTCCATAATGTTGAATTAAGATTGTTTATTTTGTGATTGGATTTAGATGATTGCAATTTGATTATTTTTAATTGTTTATTTCCTATTAATTCATTGAAACTATAATGGCTATGTGATTACTAGTTTGTGTAGTTAATTTGGATTAATTTAAATGTCGCGATTATGCACTCATATTAGATGAAGCAATTTCATTAATTTAATATATTTCACACATCAGGTGGTTCTTTAATAATATTCTTAAGCAATAGCTATGAATGCGATTGTAGGAGTAGCTATTGATTAGAAGTGTTAGACTTGATGTGATTACTTGAGGTTTTTAATTAATACTTGATGAATTTTAATTCCTATATTATTAGTGAACTATGAAAGCCATTGAATCAATTTCTCAAGAGATTCATTTAATTCATATTCCATTCCATTATTATTTTAAAAAAATACCAAAAATAGTAGCTTTAGGATTTTAATTAAATTGCATTTTTCTTTTAATTATTATTTCAAAAACCTTATTTTTAACCATGTTTTTAACGCTTAGTTTTACCTAGTGATTTAAAATAAAGATTCATTGATAAGAGAACAATCTCGAGTTGTTTGCACTATATTGCATTCTAATTCTTGTATTTGACCTTGAGGCGGCTAAGGTTATTGTCAAATAACATCATAATAAAATTTAGCTTCAAATGAGATTTGAAAAGTATTCTTATCATAATCAACAACAACATCAAGCAAGGTTATCATGTTAGAGGTTATCTAACCACTATGATTCTATTTACAAGTCTAAATTACATAATTCTTATATATGAAGGAGAGTTAATTAGTTAACTCAATAAATATGTAATGAATTGATAATTTTTTCCATTTTCCCCTTATGAATGACTATTTTTCACCTCCTTGTTCTCTTTATACCTAAAATGTATTACAATTAATAGAGGTAAAGTTGTAACACTCTCATTTATTATTTTAAAAGTGGATTTATAATGAGGACACATTTTTTTTTTCAAATTGGACTTATAAATACGATAATAGTGGTGCATAAATTATATGATGTAATTACTCTATATATAACCAATAAACTCTTCAGATATTTTACTCACTAATAAGTTTCGATCGATAACTTTCCTGAGTATTTTTCCTGTCCCTTAGCTTGTTACTTCCGTTCGTAAAACTTTTGAAGGTTATCATCTGCTCAACTGTCTTCATTCACCCTTTTATTTATTGACTTTTTAGCATGTGCTTACCCTATCTTATCCAGTTCTTAATCATTTTATTCTCAAATTATGTTTTGTAATAAAAGTTGTAATCTTTTGTGCGCACTAAATAAGGATAAGCAAGAGGGGAAAAGAAGAGCTAATAAAGGAATGGGTGAAAGCTCAAAAAGTCAGTGAGTTCACACCAACCTAATTAAATGGCATTGAGTTTGGTACTAGAGTAAGAGAAGAAGGAAGGCATCCACCATTCACTCACCACATTAAATGATAGTATTAACTGCTGGTCCATTGCTGCAATCATTATGAGAATGATTATTGTGAATGAGATGTGCCTCTTCTCTAATCTTTACACTTGTCAGTCTTTTATAGCCGGTTACACCCTCCGGTTCGATCACGCTTCATAGATGGAATATGTGCTTCTTATTATAAGTCATCACTAATTGGGATTGTAATTACTTTTTCTTTTTTGAGATCACCCCAAATTAAGGTTCACACAATTATCGGTTTCCTCTAATTCATAGTTTTATGAGTAAATTTAAAAATATGTTTTGAAACAATTGAAGATGACTTGTAGTAGAGGCAGAAGGGAATAAACTACAACTTTGAAGAAGATGAATACCGTTTTGCAGAATATTGCTCTTTCTTTTCTTTTCTTTTTCCTTTTAGTTATGTTAACTAATAGTTCATTTTGCATAATTTAAGTACATAGTTGTTGTTTATAAAAAAGGTAGGAAGGAGTATGATTTATGTCCACCTCCTAATCTCTAACTCAGCATAACAGGGACAAAACCCAATGGTGGGTGGACAACAATATTATTATTATTATTATTGATATATTTGTTGTTATCACATCATCATCAATAATTGAAGAAAAGCCATGACCCATTTTTTATCTCTGTTTAATTTACTATTGATTTTGTCACACATAAATGTATTCATATCTATATATATCTATTCAATTCAAGTAGTATAATACTACCTCCACTAATGATTATAAGATTTAGTTAATTTATTTTAAAATATTAAGGAAGTCAAATAACTTACTTTAAAGTACTTACAGTACATTAATCGTTTTCTTCAAAATTAACTTGTCTTACTCATAAAATGATATAATCCCTTCAATTTTAATTATAAGGGCTTGTTGATTTTTTTAAAAAAATCTTAAGAAAATTCTAAAAAAGCTAATTACATTATTTAATCATATTACATATATATTATGTTTTATTATATTATATATTATTTTATAAGTCAAACAATATAATGTGAAGAAAAACAACAAATTTAATGTCTTAAAACAATATAATTAACTTTTTTAAGATTTTCTAAAAAAGCCAATAGTTTTTTATAATTAGGACTGAATGGAGTATAATATAATAATATACAACATATATTATAATTTAATATTTTATTTACTTTCTTTGTTTTAAAAAAATAAACTAAATTTTATGTTAAGGAAAAGCTTTCTCCTTGACCCATTTCATTTCTGTAAGATGTGAGGCAAGGGACCCCCCAAAAAAAAAATCCATTTGCTTTTACCATTTTTGTCTTTTTTTTGCCACGCAATTTTGTCTCCTTTTATAGCTTTGTTTGTCCGTTCTTTTTTTGTTTGTCCGTTCTTTAATAGCAATGAGATTAAAATTTATTATATTAATAATCTAAAAAACACTAATTTTCAAGGAAAATACTTGAATTGTGGACGCATATTCTCTCTCCGGCTAAGTCTTACTTTCTTCATCAAAATATAACTCTAGTTACCTTCTTTGCTTTCTATCCTCCTTGTTGCTTCCTTGTTGTATACAAGAATAATCAATCACAAATAAAAAATAATGTCGAGTTTCTGAGCACAGCAGAGCTATTATATATTCACAATAAAAAAAATTAATTAATTACCCGGGAAAAAACAAGTTGAATTTTTTGAGAACTGAGCTATTTGCAGATGCGACGAAGCAGGCTTTATGCCAGTAAAACGTATTTTATATGTTATGTGCAAAGCTTAACATTAACTGGCTTGTTGATGCATTTTGACCCAGTTAAATTTTTATATAGATTTATTTGTACAATTTTATTGAGAATCGTTATTCACAATAGGGCTAACACGTGGTCTATGATTTGAAAGTTGACTTTATAAGCAGTGAAGGAATTTTGCTTGGTTGGTCAAAAAAAAAAAAAAGAAAAGAAAAAGAAATTTTACTTGGGAATCAAGACTTAGTTAAGATTGATGCTCATTATTAAACTTAATATAAATTTATTTGTTTCACTTATAACTGACTGATACATTACCAGTCCTCTTCCTTGGCCTTCATTAAATAAGCACCTTCCTATCACTTTATCATGTTTGAACTAATTAGATATATTATTTAAGGGAGAATCCCATTCAAATACCTTTTTAATTTTAAAAATTTAAATAAGTGATTTTTTTATAAAATTGATTTGTTAATTGTATTACAAGTTTAAGTAATCCAATTACTCTTATGGATAGTAAGACTGATTTAGAATTTTAAAATTAAAAAAATATTTAAATATAATTCTCCCATCATTATATCTCATGCTTACATAGGATAAAAATACAAAAAATTAGATTCGTTTTTTGATAGTACTACAATTAAATAAATTTAAATGTTCCTCATGTTAACCGTGATTTGAACTTCATTAACCAGGCTCTTTAGCACCTAGATGATCTGATCACCAAATGTCTTGAATAATATGCTCAACACATGTTAATAATATATAAAGATAAAAATCTGTCTCAAACCTTCATATACTTTTTTTTTTGGGTCAAAAATCAAATCATTATATTATCAACCAATTAATGCAAATATCAAAATAAAATATTCAATAAGAATTACAAGTTGCAAATTATAAACTCTTTTTTTTAAAAAAAAAATTCCATATCATTGAAAACCTGTTCAAAAATAATTGTCCTCGTGAATTAATAAGGAGTTCTTTTGGCTGCGATATGAACTTTGTTCTATTATTCAGTATCTGAATTATCAGTTATCACCAGATATCTTGAATATAATATTTTACATATTAATATAATAAGATGAAAATTTCAGGGTATCAAATCATTAATCTCAATTTTAATTACCATTATAACACAAACACAAAATCTATAACAAAGATCACTAGGTACAATAAAACCTATTCTTTAAACTGCATGCAATACACAGGATGCTCACTAATTATTGTTAAATTGTCCCCCTCTTGCTGATATCTCGTTATTATATTTTTTTGACATCAAGTTAAGGACAAAATACAATATCTTAGTTTAATTTCCTATTAATTAAGGTCTAGCTAAGCAATGAGATTATATATACATAATGAAACAGATATTGATGGAGTAATATATACTGTTAATTTGCCAGGAATCTAATAACATCACATGCTTCAGCAAAGCGTTGCATGCGCTCCAAAAGACCAAGTCTTGTGATTTGCTTTTATTTTCTATATATAACTAATCTAAATCACCATCAGATGCAACAGAGACAACAGTCTTAGCTAGCTGAGATTACTAGGATCTTTGATGGCCTTTCTATTTCTTAAGATAAGGTTGCTTCACAATTAAAACTGTAAAGAGTGTCTGATTCCAACTCCATATTGAAGTAACAAGGAAATAAAACATGCACAGCCAAAGAAAGAGAATCTTTTTCCCCTCCTTGCATTACATTATTTTATTTTCACAGATTTTTATTTACTTCCCTGTATCTGAACCTAATTGATTTGCACATTAGCCTTGTAATGCCTCAACTAAACTTGGGGTATGTTTGGAAGGAGGGAAGGGGAGGGAAAGGGACAACTTTTATGAGTTAGATTTAAAAAAAATGGATTAGTGAGTTATAAAATTTTAATTAAGATAAGATATAAAATAAAAGAATAAAAAAATAAATTAATACTTTCAACTCCACTTTCCTAATATTTTTTAAATCCTAATCATAAAAAATTTTCCTTCTCGTTCCTCCCCTCCAAATCCATTATACCTTACAATCCCTTAGAAGAAGTTATGGTAAGAAATCTACAATATGCCTGAAACGCTTGGGAAGGTAGCTACTACTTCTAGACATCGGAGTTAGGAAAGCTGTCATTGACACTATAATAGAGCATGGGAATAAGATATTTTTGAAAGGAAAATTATTATTATTATTCTATTGATTCTCTAATGCACCTGAATCATACCACTCCATAAAGACAAGTCTTGTATTTGCAACAACAACTGAATCAGTTCTGGGCCCTCCCTTGTATCTGCAAAAGACAGGAGAAAATAATGATATCTCTGGATCATTAATTGGCTTTAAAGTTTATATTTTTCTTCTTTCGTTTTTATTGTGTGAGAGAGAAGCCAGGGTGTGTGGAGGGATGGCAATAATTCATCAGAAGGATCCTCGTGTACATCTTTCTAATAATGCATATTTGGTTTTATATGTAGGTACAGATTCATCAAAAGCTTCAATCCACTTTGAGCGACCATGTGTCACAAATAAGCTTACTTCAAAACTTCCAATCAATTCTCAAGCAATGGAACCAAAAAAATAAAAAAATGAAGCCTTCACTAATTTGAAAGAGTATGTGCAAAGCAAGTGAAGTTGCTGGGTTCAAATCAATTTATTAATTTTTCCACTTCACGTTTTGCAAGCAACAATTTGGTTGAAGCTTTTTATTGCAAATATAAAAACAAGTTAAACAGTCATTTAGACTCAATCCACTTGAACGACCATGTATCTCATATAAGCTTACTTGAAAACATGAAATTAATTCTCAGGCAACTCGAGAAAATAATTAAAGCCTCCACTAATTAGTCATCTGTCTCTTAACAGACTATATTAATTATCAGGGGCGATGTATCATCATTTAATATAAAAGTGTTGTTTTGCCTAACAGAATATATAGTTTGAACCATCTTTTCTAATGACCTACAGTGACAGCACACCAAGCAAATGTTAAGATTGTTAATTAGAGGCAAATTTCAACAAAAAATTTTAAATATGGTGACTGAGTTAAATCTTTAATTGCTCAAAGGAGAAAAGAAATGGGAAATGATTAAGCAGCCAGTCGTGTCTTCACAAAAAGATGAAAAAGAAAGATGCAACCCCAGCATCATGTTAATATATAAATAAGCTTTATTTACATGGTAGATTATTCATCAATATGATAGACTAATTTTAGGAAAAATAGTGACTGCAGATAAATATACCCAATACAATCCCCTAAAAATTGGCAAAAACAACAGCTATACAACATTCTAAGTGGATGATGAAAGTGAAAATTTTATATCTTCCTACCTTGAGTGAAACATCACTGATGAAAGTGAAACAATTAAAAGAACAGGAAAGAAATAAATATCTTACATCAGCCTCGCAGCAGCAGTTCAAGAATGAATCGTCATTGTCCCACAAAGCATAAGCTTGCAAATTATTATATATACGCTAAAAGAACTTTATGAAAGTGATAAACATAGTCTAGCAAACAGAAAATGACAAACAGGTACAGTCGGGTCTGTTTGCCTCTGCCCTTTAATGAAAATCGCTTTCAATTTTTAAAGCCTAAAAAGAATTGCCTCATCATCATTGTATTAGCTTTTTTGTCACTAGATTGCTGATGATAAGCATATAACACTTGTCGTTTGCTTAATGCTTTAATACCTCACAAAAGTAAAAGCAATTAAATTATGAATGTCATAATGTCTTTTTTTAATCTTTTTTTTCTTTTCTATGTGACATTTTTTCTACTGTTTTCCGGAAAGTTCATTGATATGAAAGGGTATATACAAACGTTAACTATGATCGCATGAGCAGCACTATGTTATCTGACCTTATTTTCCTACCCACCACCCACACAAACAGACCAAAATAAAAATTTCTTTTTTTACCCCTCATAAATATAAACTCTTCAAAGTTTCATGACCAAGTTACAAAGTCAATGGACGTCTTATTTATGTTTAATTGCTGAACCCTTCAAAGTTTCATAACCTCTCAAATTGAATAAAAGAGTTCAATGTAAGTAACTAAGAATGCTTGAATACTTTTTTTTTTTAAAATAAAAAAGATAGATTCATTATTCTCCATGTGAAATTTTCTCGTGGAACAAGAAGATTAAAGGTAAAACTAATGTGCAATTTCAACGTGTATAGCTTCAATGTTAACACTAGGATAGTGAACAAAAAAGTAATTTGTGCGGGCAGTTATAATGATTTACCAGAGATATATATTCTATATGAAAAGTAAAGAAACATTATTTGTCAATTATACTACGGCTTACAGCGAAAGCCAGCAGATTTAAAGCTATATTGCGATTTCATCAATTTTGGGAACAGAGTTAATATGCTTTCATTTAATTGTGTTTTGTCTCTTATGAAGTGAACCGAAGTGTAAAGTGGTTTTATTGTGAACTGCATGGTCCTAAAGATAAGGAGAGTCTAGAAAAAGCTGTGGCTCTTAGTGATGGTTTATATTTACCTTTTCACTTTTCTGCTACTATTTCACTGTAGATTAGCAAACACAATATGCTTAACCTTTGGTTGATGTTTCTTTTCCCGACTTGTTTCTTACCTTTTTAACTTTTTCTCTCTGTTTTTATTTTTTTAGTAATAGATGGTGTGAACACTTAGATTTACATACTGTGTTAGGCCATGAACAATTTAAATTAAAGCAAAAAATCTAATATCAGTTTAGGTAGTTAACATTATATTCAATCATAGAGTTGGTAGAGAGTTTATAATAGTGAGTTCCATGTTTGTCCCAAGGGACATATTTATTAATAAATCAGCACATCTCATTGCCTCATGATAGTCATGTATAATCTGAATGAACCAAAATTATATACTCATGCAACAAAGAAAAGAAGGCCTAAATATAGTCAATGGAGCATATTAATCATTGGATTACCAATCTTCTTTCTTACACTATTTTTCTCTTAAGTATTGACGACTCGCTTTCATATTACACCTTTGGGTGAGGTGGGCTGCATTACAAGTACAGGTGTCTTACATTGGCTTGTTTACTTAATTTTGCGTGGCAACACAAAGAAATAAAGCAGACAAAAAACAAACTAGCATAATGTGATTGATATATGATACATAAAAGGTGGCACTGCCCATTAAACATATGGACGGTCGAGTGAGTTAAAGCCTATCGTCCTTGGAGACAGACATGTCAAGGACATGGACACACGGTATTGGCTTAGATTTAAGTTCCTTTTCAAACACTAAACTTTGATTTATGATAAATAAGAAATCCCTATATCACTATTATTTTAAACTACTGATCTTCTTGCCCAATCAGGGCGTGCATTAAATCCAAATTAGCTTTGAAATTATCAACTACTGATCTTCTTAATGTGATTTTTACATGATTTCATCACTCTGACACTTCTGGCCTCGCTGAATCAAAACCAGTTGTACTTTACAAGTTACAATATGCCATATTCTCTTCTCCTTGACTAAAATCTGGATGGTATATCTAGATCTAATATAAAGTAAATCCACATTTCCCTTGTGTTTACGCTAATGCAACCACAAATTGACCCAGATAATTAAAGCTTTTCTTTAGTTCTATTCTACCTGGAACCTTCTCAGTTCACATGAAAAATGTGTTGGGCATCTTATTAAAAACGGGTCCGTTCTATTATTGCTAAGCATCTCAGGCATATAAAATAGTAATAGGGGACAGAAAAATACTCTAGAAGACATCACTTTCTGGGGATTAACTATCTCATAAACAAGTTTCTTCAGCACAAAGATATCCCACTGATACAAATATATGTACATATACACACTGACAATATGAAAGCGCATGGAAGCACATAATACCAGATTTTAATTAAAGCATATTAATACAGAATCATTTTTACCAAACAGTAGGCTTTCAGCATCCTAAACCAATTGGATTTGTATTTAGTGCTTGACAACCAGAGAGACAGAGACTAGGACCTTGTGTCAACAGCGCTACGCAGTGCACTTCATACCAAGAGGTGATATTTCAGCCCCAAACACATTACCCAGTTCAAGGGCATATGTCAGCCAGTCCTCACCAAAGTGGAGGGACTTAATTTACCCTTCAGTCTCATCTCATTCACTAGAGATTTGTCAATTTTGTTTAAGTTGTCCTACAACAACTGGCCACCCTCATCGAATGGTTTTAGCGCTAATCAGTCTTTGCCTTGAGAAAGTAAAAATGGAATTATGGCCAGTATGTCCCACTAATAACTAAACTACAATATTTACATTGATTGATCAGAGATTCTTTTTGACATTATATCACTTGTTATCATTAGCACAGATATACATTTTTGTTTTTTTGCTTTTACACTTGTTCTCTTCCTTACACATCTATATCCCTACAAAAGTTAAACGAACCTAGGATAAGCTAGAGGATAATGTTACTTAATTTGACATAAAAGAATATCTAATTCCTGGCATTTCCCCATTGGTATTAACAATTCCAATGGGAGAAGCAAAGCAAATTCAGCATTTCAAGTTTCACACAGAAAGTCGCAGGGGGAAACCATTACTTATACCCTTGTCCAATTTAAGCAAAAGCAGGTAAACATTCACATCAAGCAGATTGTGAGATCTGATTGGAAGATCTACTATAATTGAAGACAGCTATTGAGTGCTCTCCAAAAGCACCCAACCATGTACATATAGCTAATAGTCACTTGAATTTGATGTAAAATACTAAATAGATTAAACAGGAATCATAAAGATTTGCGAAGTTATGTGTCCATTACATGCACAGACACAAAAGAAGCAGGGGGCAGAAACAGGAAGCATCCACAGGCACATGCGTGAGATGACCATGGTCTCAATTTGTAGGCTTATAAAAATATGATGTAGAAATAATTATCATTACTTTACCAGAAAAAGCTTCAATTGAAAGGGGGGAACACATTATTTAATTTGACTCGGAAAGGGAAGATTTCTTTTAGTGTAAAATCTAATCAATCGCATGTTGGCTATTCAACTCTTTAGCAAACCTCTTCATAGCTTTGGGTGGCAAGCACATGAGCACTACTGTGCCCTCCTCTCCCCCTTAACGTTGGAGGATGCAACGGAGAAACTCACTCCAGGAAGTGGGCCAAGCCCAGTGTAACATCCCAAATTTTTTGGGTAATTCTTCAAGTAATAATAAGAATAAAGTCTTATTATTTTATGTGAAATTTTT
>JBAGKO010000008.1:10066285-10078301 GCA_037177275.1 Acacia concinna
CAAAATATGTATCTCTTACTTGGGATAAAGTGCATGCTCCACAAATGATCCCAAGATGCAACCTTTGTTAAACTTTTATCTTCAATCCCTTACACCGAAATAAAAAAACGAAATCACCTCCTACATCCTAAGAATGAAGATGAGAGTTGCAATCTTTAAAGTTTCTAAGTTAGATAATAGGGTTGGAATCTTGCTTTCCCACAACCCTTGCTTTTCTTCTTCAATTTCCCACTTTCCTTCGTTCTTAGAGTGCATAGACCATACGTCACCGAGCCGAAAATGTCACTTCTTTCTATTCTCATGTGTTTTAATAACTAAGGGCAGTGGAGTCATTTCTCATATGAAGATAATATCCCAAAAGTCCATAGGGACCTCTTGGTAAGGGATTTTTTAATAAATATCTCTAGTCCTTAGGACCTTGGTGCCATTTTCCCAAAATTTTAAGAGATTACAAAAGTCTCTTAGTAAAACACACACACACACACACACACTCACACTGAGAATTAGAGTTTGTTTCGTATATGTATAAAAAAAAGATCGAGCTGGTGCCATATAATTTAGAGTTAAAAAAATCATGAGAAAATCCTAGAAAAATAGTAAGGAAATGATAAAAAGATAATTAGTGTGGTAAAATCTAAAAATCTCATATCAGTCATTTGTAGGAATCTAGAATTTTTAGAATCTTAAAAATTTTATGAAATTACCTAAATGCCTCTGGATTTAAATAGTTATAGCTTGAGTATACATTGCCTAAATGCCCCTCGATGTGTTAATATAGATACTCAGGCTGTTAAAATCTAGGGGCATTTAGGTAATTTCATAAAATTGTTAAGATTCTAAAAATTCTAAATTCCTACAAATGACTGATATGGGATTTTCAGATTTTACCACCCTAAATTATCTTTTTTACATTTCCTTAGTATTTTTCTAAAATTTTCCCATAAATCATCTATATTTAATGCATCTAACTCTATGCATTTATTATTTTATAAGAGACTATATAAATTATAAATAATGCGGAGTCACATTTTATTCAATAAAAAAAAGGGCTTTAGACAATGCTTCAACCCTGGCTGGACCGACAGTTCAAGTCGGTTGATCTCTTTGAAACTATTTTTTAAAAGAAGAATAATGATTTTTTTTTTTTGAATTTAGAGAGGCAAATACTATCAGTATGATATCATAAGAGAAATCAATTTCACATCTCACTTATAATGAAGTTTTCATGCATTATGCTTAACTTAAAAAAATATGATTTGTTGATGGTTACATCCAAGCAGCTGTCAATTAAAGATTATTAGTTAGCCTAATACCAAAAAAAATATTAAGTTGCTTTGTTTTCTTTATTCCTCAATGTAACCGATTTTCGTTAACAAAGTGGTAAATCATGTATTTTAATTTATTATGCATATTTGGTAGCTAACACTCATATAATTGGACCATTATTATTTGCAGCAAAACAATAGATTCTTAGTTATAATAATATAATCATGTTTGACCTTGTTTATCATGTAACACATTTTTGTTGTTAATCATCATAGGCCCATATTATGTCACAATTAACTTTTGAGTTAGGAGAAGAACTCAAAAGTTTATTATTTTCAATGATCATCTTTCAAATTTTAAATCTATTCATATTCTTTGATCAATACTTGAATATCCATGTGTTAGACAACAACCGCTCAATTTTCTTAATTTGATATCACATAATCATGTTGATTTAGTTACTTTGATTTAAAAATTGTTCTTTATTTAGGGCTTGTTTGAGACAAGCGTTCTCCAACATCAGGGAGTGACAACTGCAAACAAAAAGTAGCTTATGGAATTATGCTGTTTAGTATGGGCTTATAAAAAAAAGTAACTTATGACATAAGTTACTTTTTTTTATAAGTAAAAAAAAGTTATTTATCAAAAGAAGTTACTTTTTCTCTCTCTCATAAGTCATTTTTTTTTACTCCTAATCCAAACACAAATAGCTCTTCTACTCCTAATAAGTCACTTTTTTTACCTTCAATTCAAACACAATTTACTTTTCATAAGTTATTTATTTTTATAAGTTAGTTATCAAAAATTATATAAGTCACATAAGTTATTTTTTATAAGTCACAGCCAAACGGACTCTAAAGAGGCATGTGCTCGTGGAGGCCTAATTCGAGCATAAGGGTGATTGGGCAGTGGGCTTTGAACAGAAACTTAGATCCAGCTCGAAACTTGATGTGTTGCTCCAAAGTATTCTATGTGGGCTATTTAGTTTTTTGTTTTTTTGCCAACGATCTGGGCTACAGTTGTGAAAACATACAGGTTTTTTAGGCCTATAGTGCTTTGAGATCCCTAATATTTTGCAATTGGGAATTTGAAAAGCAAAAGAATACAAAGACATTGACTAAGATATTCTTCCGATAGAGAAACATTTGAGGTTAAGTTACAAAAATACTTATAAACTTTTAATAAAAATGGGTCCAGCAGTATATTGTTTTCGAATGTGCAACAATACTCATGGAGATTCAAAATTGGAGCAAACATGCTAAAACCATAAATATGACCTAAAACTGGTAGTTTTTTTTTTTTTTTTGGTGGTGAGGCCCACACCTTTCTTGTGCATATATAAATGTAAAGGTAAAATTCATGGTATAGGTGTTTTTCTTCGGTTTTAAAAGTTTATTGGCACTTTTACATTTTTAAAAAGAATATGGTGTTAGACTCAATTTTAATAAAATTTAAGATTATTTTTACACCTTAACCCAAATATTTATGATGTCAACTTCAAAATCCATTTCATGACTCAGAATCAGCACATCGATCAATTTCTCTTGACATGAAATCAAAAGAATTGTGAGGTGAGCATCTCTACAAACCGTCAGTTTTTGGCTTTTGTTATTTATTTGTTGTTGCATTTTTATTAGGGAAACATAAATAAGACAATTTGAATTCATATCACCAAAAAGCCTCAAAATGTTTAGGTAAATAATCTTTTTTTTTTTTGCCAACGTTTAGATAAAGATTCATTTAATGTAACCCCCCCCCCCCCCTCTTTTGGCTGTTTGACCAGAACAATTTGAACACAAGCTTTTTATGAGATTGAAGCCAAATGTAATTCATATTACCAATTTTATACTATTAAATTACAATATAATAAATTATAACTTTTTATTCAAAATATGACAAACATATGGTTTAATTAAAATACATATCTTCTGTGAATAGAGTCGTTCATATTGTTATTAAGAACATTTACTTATTATATCTTGTGCACAATTTTATTGATAATATTTCATATATGTTTGCTCCTTATTTGGCATGTCCTATTAGTTTAATATGAAGGCATACTGCATTGACAATGGACATAACCTCTCTCTCTCTCTCTCACGCTACTCTCTTTTACCCCTTTTATAGCCATTTGAACATTTAATTTAAATTTTATAAAAATAGTATTACTATGGAGAAGGAAGTGGAGAGAGAGATGGGAAGAAAATATTAAATGTTGTCATGAAGGGGGTAAAGGAGCACAACGGATGAGAAAAAAATGGGATAAATTTTTATTTATGGTTCAATCAACTTGAAGCACATACTCCCTCTTATCTTAATTATAAGATTTAAATGACTTTTTTTAAAAAAGTTAAGGAAGCAAAATATTTTAATTCATAATATCCTATGCTATATTGTTTTTGATAATGAAAATATTTTTTTTCTTTGGTAATTTAGTGCTATATTTTATTATATTATATATTAGGTCTAGGTCAAATAAAATAGTTTGAAGAAAAATAATAAATTTTAATGTTTTAAAGTAATATAATTAATTTTTTTAAAATTTTCTAAAAAAATTAACTGAGTTTTATTATTATAACTGGAGGGAGTACTAATTAAAGTTTTTAAACTCATGAATTTAAACAAACTTGTGGCAATGACATAAAATCATAACGTAGATTGAATTGTAAAATTGAAATAGTTTACTTCTATCAATAAATATGTATTAATATTGTATAACCAAATTATTAAAATATAAAAATGAGAACAATTTGATTTAAGTACAAATAATTAAAATTAAATCCATTGACTTTCATAATTTATTATATTCAGCAAAGAATTTTTTTAATAATATTCATAAATAAAGTCACTAGGCATGATCAATAAAAAATGTTAGCAATTACTTAAACCGATTTTGTAAGCTCAAAACATAAAAGCGGTAACATCATGTGTGAACTGGCGAGTTTCATCAAGTTTATAATTAGCACAAGTTTATAATAACTTGACATGATTTTATAAAGTAAAAACAGTAAATTTGGAGAGACAATTCGTGAGTTTAACAAAAATTATTGATAATAGAAAAATAAAAATTATATACTAGATATGCTACCAAGATCAGAATCTCGGAACCGTAAATAATTTACACATGCAAAACTAACTATTGGAAAGGATTTATTTACAAATAGACAAAATCAGTGAACTTATTATACCTTTTCACTTATATACTCCCTACTGTCCTAAATATAAAAACTAAAATCCTAAATATTAAAAAAAACTAGGAGGATATGTTTTGTTTTTTGTTTTTAATATAAAGTGTAAGACCCACTTCGTCCCCCTAAATTATTTATTTTCTTCAACACTCATTGCACATATTATTAAAGGACTTTTCCATTAAAGGAATAGTATGCAAAACAAACAATTAAGGTGACTAACCTTTTTTTTTTTTTTTGCCTGCAATTAAGATGACTACTTTAAATAAACCAACACACAGTTTTTGCAAACAACTAAAATAATTAATTTTCTTAATCCTATGAATAAGTTATCTAACTCTTACATTTATGACCAAAGGGACTATGCTTTTACATTATTGTGTTTTTGATCAAACTTGTTAAAAGCTGAGGTATAAACACAATCATTTTCTGTTGAATCAGAGGATAGAGTAGAATCATATGATCATATGTAGTTGGTAAGAAATATAATAAGCCCAAAATCATTAATTGATAATTTAACAAACCGATGGGAGTATGACTGCTAAGGCCGGCAAAATCTCTGCATGTCCCATTTATGCAAACGTATGGAATATGCACTGCTACATAAGTTAACCTTACCTGGCACAAAAATCATAATTAACCACTAAAACTAAAACGGGTTCCTTTTTGTTCCTCTTCTTTTGGATCCACTTGTTGAGCTTGAGCTTGTTTTCTGGTTCAGGGCGGGACACAATTTAACAATATATTCATTCATTTGGGACCAAAAATATAATATTTCTATGGGAAATAAAGGAACATAGGAGACATACCGATTTTGATTTCTTTGCCTTCCCTCGAATCCTGTTCCTTGGAGGTTTCAACTTGTATAACCGAACCATCCAATGGTGAGTCGTGAATACCTTGAAGCATCACAAGTCATTGTCAGTGTATAAGCGTAGGACGTGAATGTCCCATGCGTGTAAATTATTCAGTACTCTCATCAGTCTCTTAATAGGAGCTAGTTGAGAGTTTAGACTTGGTCATAAATAAAAACCCCAATCCGTTTTATCTCCCATGTTTATTAAATTTCTTCTAAACTACCCATATTTCTGAAAGAGGCAATTCCAATGCAAATGATTAAATACCGAATATTTTAGAAAAACCAACACACATTTTTTTTTACAAATACTTAACTTATCATATTTCTTTAATCTTTGCGAATTAGTTATCTAAGGATTGGAGAGAATATTTCTTAGTGACACCTCACTCTCTAGATTCATTTTTCTGCTAATCGTAACTCCTATAATAAGAAACGACATGGACGGGCGTGAGGTGATAATTCCCTAGGAACAGCATCGAATGTGTGATAGGCATAACAGCTATATCATTCATCTATTAAAATAAGTTTCAATATGTGTATCTATATTAATATGATCAAAAGTAAACAAAAATCAACAAATCAGGTAGCTTTTCTTGTTTTTTTTTTTGGCCTGCAACAAATCAGATAGCTAGGGACAGCGGTAATAGTTATGATTATCACCAGTTCAAGCAAGTCTAACTCATGTTGGAATGACCCAAATTAATAAATATTGTTAGATTTATTCATCTTTTATCAGCACCCTAGAAAATTTGAAGTATTGTTCAAGTCAGAGCTAGAAAATTAGAAATTCCTCTAACCTCTTCGAAATGCGTAAGTTTGAAGTATTTCTTCCCAATTTCCGTCCGCCTCACTTTGTCAAAGCCTTGACCGTCGGTTTCAACAAATCTGTGATATCAGAGTTTTGAGTGTCTAAGCATTAAAAGACGGAAAGAAAACTTGCAACCAACCAAAATCCAGCAGAGGAGAGACCTGTGATAGCATAGCTTATACATGAGAGAATTTAGCATTGTTGGTGTGGCCATAGAATCGATCCGATAATTACCATCTCTCTGTTATCAGGAACAGTAAGAAAAAATATTAGCATCCTGATCGTAACTCGACTCAGAACCAAGTAATTATAAAAGCAAGCTATATTATCTACGGTCCAAATGAATATAATAGGGTTAATATCATTGTTAGTCCTTATGGTTTGATCAAATTTTAATTTTGATTCCCTTATGATTTTAATTGTTGTATTGGTCCCTATAGTTTCATAAATATTTGGTCTGAATTTAATGAATGGTCCCTATGTTTTTAATGAGTTTTGGTTTTGAACCCCATGTCCTTGTGAAACTATAGGAGCCCAAACCAATTATTTGAAACTACATGAACCAAAACCAAAATTTGATCAAACTGTAAGGATGAACAATGATATTAACCCTATATAATATTAACAAGGATTAATGAGCAACCAACCAATAATTTTGCTCATAAGCAACTTACAAGATAATCTGCTTCCTTTATGTGAGGGAATACCCCCCCTCCTATACGGACCATCCATAGGAACTTGTTGATATCATCACTGGGGTAGCCAACCAATCCTAGCAAGTGAATCAACAAGTCAGAACAAGGCGACTAAGATCAAATAATCTCATAGAAGAGAAAAGATGTTGACCTCCAAAGACAACAAGGACATATTTAACATCCAAGGAGTGGAAAATTTCCCAAGCTGCCTTCTCAGGAGAAGACATAGCTGTACCAACGGTGGCAATATGTGTGTTATTCCAGGTATTATTGTCCACGATAACAGTTCGGTTAGCCATGGCAGTAGTTTGATATCCATAGTCCCACCAAGATGCCACCTAAAAGAAAATTCCGTTTACACATCAATTTTCTTAAACATTCATAGGCAATAGGTTTATAGCAATGCATTATTTTCCTTTTCTTAAGGGGGCAAAAAAGCTGTATGCGGAACAAGTATCGTATAGAGAAAATTTATGTCTGGAATTAAGAATAAGAACCTATAAGGAGAGGGAATGTCTTCAATTTTTAATAATTTTTTAAGGTGGCTACACAAAACAAGCTGACGAATTCATAAATATAGCGAGTAGGTTTCAAATAAATAATACAATTTACAGGCAAATAGAATTATTACTTGTATATATTGATACGTAGCCCAAGTATTATATTTTAACAACTTCAGTTAGATAGTAGAATAGAATAGAATAGAAGTCAGTCAAGCATATGAATAAGCACATGTGAATTCATTTGGGCCGTTGAATAAAAAATCACTACAGTTTTCTCTCTATCTCTCTCTCTCTTCCTCCGTGTCCACATATTGGAATAACCTATCAGCACTTCTATCTATTTCGCCCAAAAAACAAAATTGGGGAAAAGAATAAAATGGAACGAACAACCTATAAAAGGCAAATTATGCCCCAATGCAATCCACAACATCAATTTAGTCAAATAAACAAAATTACAATTCATTTACATTCTATACTACTAAATTTCCAAGGAAAAAAATATTTTCATTATAAAAAATGTAGATGTCCATCAAAGAAAAAATTCACTGGTCAATTGCCAGAGTCATTCAAATTGATGGTAAAAGAGTAATTACTCCCCCGGGTCATATATACAAGAAACAAATAACTAACTTACTAAGATCAAAAGGATTATTGAAAGCATTTACTCTTCATAAATATGCAAAAATGTAATTTTTTTTTTCAAATTTACCCCAATTAATTTTGAACTTTTACCAAATATTTCATGACACTCAAAGCCAATTTATATTTAAAGGAGGACATGGGGGCAACGTTTTAATAAATAAGGTAGAGATGAGTGGATAGTCTTATATTTAGGACCAAGAAAAGGCTCCCTAAATTCTCTTTTATATAGGACCAAAGGGAGAATTTAGATTCACAACTCAATCAGAAAATGTCAAGAATTCCACACGGATATACATGAACTATTGAAGCAAAAGATCGTGACATTCCAAAACAATATTAAATGAGCAGCCTGAACGTTGACCCTCCAAAAGAAAAACCATGCTTTCTTTCAAAATTGAGCAATATAGAGAAAAGTCAGGAAATGTCATCAAAACTCACTTTATCGTCTACTTCTGTATTATGGCTCAACCAAGCATATGCTTCCCTAAAATCATCGAAAACATGTAATCCATCGTTTGAACGTGATGTTAGAACGATAGAAGGGGCTGAATAGGCTTCTGCAGCTGCCCATACGCTATGAACCTACAAAAGAGTGAAAGTACTTTAAATAAATTCTAATGAACTACGTCAGACTCCTGAAATTACAAGAGTAGAGAAAAGGGAAGCTAAATTACCACATAGAAGGCACCCAATAACATAAGTAAGAAAATAGCAATGATGGACATTTCCAGAGGCAGAACCAAGAGCCTCTTCTTAGCCTCTGACTTATTCGGTGGCTTTTGCACAAGCTCTTTTTCCTTCTTTTTGCTCCTTTTTGATGTGCGTTCCTTGGTTGTGTCCTCACTTTTAGCAGTCTTCACCACATCAGATGGTGCCACAGCATTATCAGAAATCGCATCCTTTACCTTGATTGTTAAAGACACAATATAAACAAAGCCACCTCATGGAATGACCATAAGTACGTAAAGCAGTGCCAAATGTGTGAAGCACGGTAAATTAATGCTTACATCAATAGGAGAACCATCTAAAAGGTTAGGTAACTGAAATTTGATTGATCTGGTGAAGACATCAAAAGCTTGAGAAAGAGCAATCCCAGACATTATGCATGCTGCTGGGGCAAGTACAAGCATCAAGCGAACCTGATATTATACAACACAATGATGGCTTCCATAATTAGTTAATAACATAGGAAAAAATATTGTAATTCAAGATAAAATACAGAACCACAATAGATCTTACCATGACCCCAGAAAAATATACAGACATCACAATATACAGCACCACAAAAGAGCTTGCATCAGATAAAGGTGAGAAGCATGCCTGCAGCAGGTAAAGAAATGGGTGACATAGTTCGTATAAAAACCCACAAGAAAAGGATATGTACGAGGACAGCAGGATTTCTTGCAAGAAAATTAACTTACAATAATGCCTGCTGGAACCAAGAATGCCAAGACATTGATGTCCATAAAGTAAGATGGCCAGGTAGGCGGTTGATGCTCACTCACACTAGCTATGATTGGTATATACTTGCTGGCATAAGTACTGTTAAACACAGAATTACAGACCAGTTTACAAATTAGGAGCCAGTTCACAAGACCAAAGACAAAAAAAAGAAACGAGGATATAGCAAAATGAGGGGAAAAAAAATCAAGACAATTCTTATAGTCCATCCATGTATTTATGGACCAACAGTCACCTCAATCAGTAAACTAAACTGCAAAGCGAAAATGAAGAAGTCGTTGCAAAATCTCATGTCATGCCATTAACTTGCCATAGCTAGTAATTTTTTAATTCATGGACTCCAAAGCAACTAGACAACAAATAATTGAGAACAATGATCTTACGGGTCTAGCAGACTCAAACTCCGTCCACTCCATCCCTTTGTTGGGCTAGAAGCTACCACAGCTACAAGTACTGCTACTGTTGCACAGCATACCACCCTAAAAATTAAATGATCCATAAGTTTCGAATAAATTCAGTTTTCCACTTGTCATGCTTCCAGCACTTAATAAACCATACAAAGGGATGCTCACAGGCCAACAGACAGAACTAGTGTCACAGCTACTTTGAACATTTTTGGAGATAGAATCCCTCTGATGTAGTATACAAGAGCCACCACATGGATAATGATGAAAACCTAAAAACAAGAATTAGCAAAAGGGAAACAGGGTTTTAAAGTAAACAAAGAAAAAGAGGATAAATTGCTGTGATTCAGGCTATAAAATTTAACCAGTATATTCAAGTTCCCTATCCATTTTCTAAGTTTGCAAGATGCTCAAATGAGTTGTATTGTGCTCAAGCATAAACAAGTGGACTAAGAAAAAGTAAATACCAAATAAATTATACTAATTTGATTATACGTTTTGAAATAGTTGTAGAAAACAAAATTTAAATTGACCATGTATACAAGTAGATACTCATGCAATACATTATAGCCCCAAAAAGCTTCAGGCTACTTCCACTGCTGAGATAGATGCACGAGGCAGTACTGAATTCCAGACTGTAACTCCAGAATGTATTTGAGACAAAACAGAATTTCAGAGTTTAGATAGAAAAATAGAAGAAATTTGCTAATGCTAGGTTGTTGCCAAAAAGTAACACGATGTAAGGATTGGTTACAATGACAAATGAGCAAGAGTCATTGCATTGTCACTTGAGTATAGTGTTAAATAAGTAAGGGCTACCGCACTTTTCTGAATGAATGTGATTAATGAAGTTAGTCATGAGAGCAAGAACAGATTTGACACTTAGAACATTGGAACCTTGTTTTGCAAATCTATGAATGTGGGAGTTTTGGGGGGGAAAAAACAGAAAGAAAGATTAACATCTTGTGCTGTATCGCTTTGCTATAAGACCTAATAATGCTATATGGTAGTAAATATTGGGCTTTAAAATGACAACACAAACATAAATAAGTGTAGCTGAGATAGCTGTGTGGTCATACAAGAAAAGATAACATTTGTAATGACCATATATGCGAACGAGTTTAAATGACATCAATTGAGGAGAAAATGGTAGGAAATTGTTTGAGGTAGTATGGACATGTTCAAAGAAGGCCATTTGAGTGCACCAATTAGAAGGGTTGATCAAGTAGTATGGAGTCCCTTAAAAAGAGGTCGACGAAGACCAATGCAAACACTTACTGACATTATAGAGCGGAAGACCAAAGATTTGGTTTTCAATAGAGCGCAATGGTGTCGTTCGATCCATATTGCCGACCCCACCTAGTGAGATAAGGCTTTGTTGTTGTTGTATTAACATCTTGTTCCTCCAAAAAACTAAATGGGCTTGAGAAAAATCTATGGAATTTACATATTTCAAATTTTGGTACACGAGGAAAGTAAGTACAAGGAACAATATTGGCATCATCATTGATGATATTGGAAGAAGATAAGGGCGGTGGTTAAAAGGATTGAGGACGACTACCACCGAACACTTAGGTCAGCTGGTATGGGGTTGTCCTGGCTTAACCACAAGTCTCGAGTTCGAGGCGTGAGAATGCAGAAGTGTCAAAACTCGGTGGTAGAGGTTGCCGCCTGAAAGGGTCCTGCCCCCTCAAATTCGGATCAGTCTGGGCCCGTTGAGTTCCCTGTGACATAGGGGCTGGCTTGGGATACCGGGTGGTCTACCCAAAAAAAAAGGGATTGAGGATGAAATCATAACTTGAAAATGATTGTTAGATCGGATACCTATATTTTAGCACTTGTGCACCTCAAGAAAGAGCATAGGCGCATCTTAAGGAAATGTTTTGGGAAGATATGGAGGGTCATTAATGTATACCACTAGATTAAAAAATTTTCCTTGGTGGGGGCCTTTATATATCAGTAAGGAGGCAAGATGATATGCAAGGGCTCATGGTAGTTTTTGTTTTAGGAAGCTTAATGATAATAGACCGTCTATTGATTTCACCTTAGCATACAATCTCAAGATTGTGAACACTTGATTTAATATAAAGTGGTAGAACATTTAATCACATTCATAAAAAAAAAAACTTTTAGATTGCATGTGGACTTCTTTTTGGTATATAACTGGATGACTTCATATTCTTATAGTGT
>JBAGKO010000008.1:10087749-10099099 GCA_037177275.1 Acacia concinna
TGTTTAAGGATTAATTTTGGCATTTATCAATGAAAAATAAATTTTTATAAGCTTGAATGGTTAAATAATTGTCTAAATTAATTTTTCAAATTTTAGACAATTAAATAACTCATAAAAAATTCATTTTGGAAATATTTTCTTCTTTATGAAAAATACCAAAGTTAATCTATTCAATTAATTTAAAAAATTCCAAATGGTTATACTTGAAAGGATTCATAAAATTAATTTTGAAAACAGTGAGAAATGCATTTTATTTTTGGCCCAAAAATTCATGTCTGAAAAAATTAATTGGCCCATTAGAATAAAATGGTTACTGTCCAAAAGTACAAGAAAATAAAAATTAGAGCAAAAAACCAAGGCCCAAAACGTGCAAGCAGAAAAAAGACCTTTTTTTTTTATTGTTGACGGCCCAAAATGGGCTGGTAGTAGGTAAAAAAAATTATAAGGCCCAGCGCATCTTGGCCCAATACCGCGTCCGGCCTACCTCCTAAATTAGTGAAATGCATGTTTCACTATCACCGAAAATGATGTCGTTCTGTGAGCTATAGTAGGAGGGAGACCAAAACGACGTTGTGCTGCCGAAGACCAAAATGACGTGTGCATGTTTAAATTTTCCATTTTTAAACATGCCTTATATTTTAAGGACCGATCTCAGAAGTTCATCACAATTACAAAGATGCCACCGGTCATACTTTTTAGATCTTCTCCTTTATAACACGTCTATATGTTGTGGTCTAAAAAGCCTATTTTGTACTAGTATATGCCCCTTGCACTGATGCTTCCTCTATTGTTTCCACTACTGCCACTACCTCCTACTCCTCTACCACCGTCATCACCACCCCTTATCGCCATCACCTTCCTCCTCCTTCACCATCATCACTATCACTATCACTGTACATTGACTCTTGACTATTTTTATACAAAGATTATATTAAGGGTAAAATAAATTTTGTGTGATATATTAATTTTAAATAATTATTAAAAATAATTCATTACACCTGCTTAAAAATTTATTCAAACACTTATCATGTAATTATTATTGCATCGCATTGCACTGATTGCAATGTGTAATAGGTTTGAACCAAATGGGTCCTTAATATTTGTCATTTATTCTAAAAGCTTTAATAAGGGCGGTGAACAAAATCTCCCAATTCCCCTCCCTTGGTACCAAACAAGCCATTAAAAATTTTAAAAATCCCCTAATTTATATAGATTTTGATAGGGTTAAAGGGAATATTTGCCCTGAAAGTTTTTCGGGAGACTATTTTTCCCTGGAAGTTTCAAAAAATGTGCAATTTTTCCCCTAGCTATTAACTCCATTAATTTTGACTGTTAGTTGACCAAATATGTTGAGATAACAATCCATATGTGATCCATATTATATATTTGAAGCTGCAAATTTGCCTCAAAATTCCATGTGTGATACTACATTTTCTTTGAAGTTAGATTTAAGACTTCTAGGGGAAAATTTGCAACTTAAAAAACTAACGTGGATAACATAAACTGTTAACTCAACAATTTGATCAACTAATGGTCAAAATTAATGGAGTTAACGGCCATGGACAAAATTGTTTCCTTTTTAAAACTTACGAGGCAAAATCACGTCCCTAAAACTACCTTCAAGGCATAATTGCCTTTATAGGGAAACTTGTAGGACAAAAATACCTTTTAACCCATTTTGAAAGCTACAATTTCCTGTCTCCCTTATAAATATGTGATTTTAGAAAACTCCGACAAGAAAATGACAACCTTGAACAAGACAAAAAGATAATGACATCTTGCAAATAAGTTATCTTATTGGGAAATTTTTTTAAAAATACAATATGAATTTCAAAAACCCCAAAAAAATTGTTGAATTAGGGACATAACAGATTCCTACCAAGGGAGGAATCTGAGGTTTTAAAAATTTAGATCAAAGATGGTGAGTTTTGTCATTTCCGTTACATTCTAGTTATTTCCTTTACCAATTATGTCAAAATTCACAAGCATAAAATTTGTCATTTACCTTACGATTATAGTTATTTCCATTACTAATTATGTCAAAACACATAAGGATAGAGTTTTGTTATTTTCATTATCAATTTTCCATTTTTGAATTTTAAAAACCTAGATTCTTCCCTTGGTAGGAATCTGTCATTTCCATAATTGAATAGACTTTTTTTGGGGTTTTTGAAATTTACATGGTATTTTTTCTTAATTTTCCCTATCTTATTCCAATCTCTTCAACCCACTACTTTAGGGGGAGCATACGTGGCGTGGTACACTAACCCCTTGTTTGGTTCACAGATGGGAAAGGTGGGGAGGTTAAATGAGGGGAGGTAGAAGGAAGTAAGGGAATGTTATGAACTTTGTCTGATTGGATGAGAGGGAAGAGGACATAAGTTTTTTGTTTGGTTTAGAAGGAATAAGAGATGTGAGCTAATTAAATATTGACAAATACACCCTTATTGCTTTATTTAGATATCAAAGTTATTATTTTCCAAGTTATAAATGGCAAAAAAACATATCACCTCACTTATACATGATAAAGAAAACCTTCTATACATTTGAAATCATGATTTTATTAATTTTCATATATTAACTTATCAAATTTATTATGTTTTTAAATTTAAATTTGAATCTAAATCCTAAATCAAACTCTAATCCTAAGATAATGAAGATAATTAATGTATAAACTTATATAATTTATCTAAGATTATATCACGTATAAACTAGTGAGAACAAGTATATATAAATAAATAGAAAAAATATAGAGAGAAGGGAACCTCGAAGGAATAACTCTAAGCTTATATGGAAAGGTTGAGACTAGGAGGAAGATAGACAATACGTTAACAAATAAGAATATTTATGATAAGAAATTTATTAAACCATCTTGTTGTGATATTGAGTTCAAATTCATATATGATTTGATTATTTGCAGATATATGTTTAATGTTTAGTATTTTATAAAGATAGGATTTGATTATATGAATTTTATTTGATAAATTTTTTTTGATTTATTTAGCTAATTCAAGTCAGAATATTTTATTATAATCATATGGGTTTTCTTTTAGAAAGGTCAAGGGCTAGAAGGAAGATAAATGATATGTTAGCAAATAAGAATGTGTACAATTGCAAACTTATCAAACCTTTCTGTTTTGATATTGAATTCAAATTTAGATTTATTTGATTATATATATATATATATATAATTTTTAGTATTTTAAAAAAATATGATTTAATTATATGAATTTTATTAGATATATTTTTATTAGACAACTTTTTTTATTTGGCTAATCCATTAATAATCATATGCGTTTTATATATTTCTCACGTCTCTAAAAAACCCTATATTTGGAGGGACGTGGAAGGAGGGGAGGGGAGCACTAAAAGATAAAATTTCTCCCCTCCCCTCCTCCCAATTTTCCTAATCAAATAGGTTAGCCCCTCCCCTAAAAAAAATCTCAAATCAAACACGAAGCCTAGGGATGTTTGGTATGAAAAATTTAGAGGGAAGGGGAGGGACATGAAAATTTTTTTGACTTGAATTTATTAAAATTAGAGAAATAGTGTTAAATTTTTTTAATTAATTGTTCTTTATATTTTATTTTACATCTTATTTTTATTAAAAATTTATAACCCCACTTCTCTAATTTTTTTAAATCCAACTCTTAAATGTTTTCTTTTCCCTCCATTCCCCTCCATTTTGCTGTTGCCAAACAAGTGTCGTGATATCTTTTTTGGTCTGTTTCAGAAATTGATTTTTCTTTTTAATAATTCACACATACCCGTTGTGTTAAATATAGGCTAGCCCACCATTTATTTTCTCAATTTCCCATCAATATTTCCCACTTTCTTTTAACTATTAAATAAAAGCACTTATTTTCTCAATTTATCTCGTCTAAACCTGCCAAACGGATGGAAATGGCTATCATAGAGACGGAAATATAGGCTAGCCCACCATTTATGTATGATAGAAAGTTCCTCAAGGACTAAATTTAATAACTTAATTAATCTCATAAAAAGAACATAAGTTAAACTCATATTCATTATTAACCACATCCCAAATATAATTCTTCTAAATAATTTACACAAACTAATAAAACGAACGAAAAACATTAAATTTATAATAAATTCAAGTGATTTCTAAATGTTATCTTTATTAACTATATTAAATTTGAACATATTAACCTTTACTCTATCCTATAAGTTTAATTACTTAATATGGGCATGTATGAAAAGGTAAATTAATAAGTTCATGCATTTTGATTACACATGAATTAACTTGTATGAACTTCTAAAAATACAAGTCCAAAGGTATATCTGTGGATCATTCCAATTCTTCATAAAATACATTTACTTTTTTTACTCTAAATTTGAGAATAATTTCTTCCCACATTCTTATCAATCACTTCAATGAATCTAAGCACTGATGAGTTATCAAATGTTATTTTATAAATTCATTTTGGTGATTTAGTACCTTAACCTTTAATTCAGTTATGCATGAAGTAATTTATCCCTTAAATTTAACTCGTTGTGACTCAATTATTGAAGTTTAGTACTTTTAACAAATCCAGCATGATTAACTAATTATAAGAGTCTAGTTTGATAACTAGACTAAATTTTAGTAACTAAGTTACAACAAATTCAAATTAAAAAATTGAGTTATAACCGAGTTAAAAGTTAAAGAATAAATTACTTCATGCATAAACTGATATCAAAAAGTGAAGAAGCCATGAAGGCATGACTGATGGTTGATTTTGATTTCATTTATATACATGTGGCAAATTATAATCCTATAATTTTAGTATATACTGAGTGAGAGAGTTAGAGTACTACTAACACCGTTTAAGAAATTAAGGCCCAATAAAAAAACTACAGCAACCTAATTAAAAGTTAAAGTGAAATTTTAGTAGCATGTATGTTAATTTTTCCTAGAAAATTTGCACATATTTTATAGGGCAAAAATATTATACCCATATAATATTAATAAAATATGGAAAACGTAAGGGGCCTGGCTCCCATTTAGTCATATAGCCACACCTCCACCTTCTATTGTCTGTGAGGTTGTGACTGAATGGAAGGGGGGGAAAAACATTTAGAATATGTTTCGATAGAGAGAGAAGTGAGAAAAAAGAGGGAGAAAATAAATATTAAATTTAAAAATTTCTATAAATAATAAAAAAAAGTAATATTTTTTAAAGTTCTTTCCGCTAATTTTCACCCTATCTAGATATGAGGTTAAAGTTAGCTGTAAACAATATTGCTCATTTGAATTTCATGATGAACTCTTGTTTACAAGGATGAGAAAACTGAAGAATATTCAACACTGATTCCTAAAGTATCGGAATGAATTATAATAATACTTACGGAATTACTCATTAAACATCCCTAAAGTATAAATGACTGATTCATGAGCACTATTCGTTTCTCCATAATCTTGTTATTATCGATTCCTTTCTAAACAAACAAAACCCTGAACCGTTAACATAATAAAGGCACTGTTTCATTACCTTTTTCAGCAGGTGGAACTCCGTTTACATCATGAAAACTATAGAATCTATCTGTTTCATTCTCCTCCTCATCCTCATGATTAATTTCTTGCACTTTCTCATCTGATTCTGGTTCGCTTCTAGATTTTTCCTCACCGGTCCCATTTTCAGATTCTGCTACAAAACGAGGGATCTGATTCACCCATGACGACGATGGAATCACTTTACGCCCCAACAATACGATCTTATATTCTTCAGAAATTGTGATTTTCCCGCCAAATTTCTCTGTTTGGATCTGATATAGCAACCAGAAACACACGAGAAGTAACATGATCTGCAATGTCTGCTTCATGCAGGAGCTATGAGATCTCCGGTTTCTTCTCACAAAATCGCTGTCCATTCTCTTATTCTCTGCAAAGTCTGAACCTAAATTTATGGTTAGAATCAAATAGAGATTCTCTAAAAGTAAAATTTAAATGCATTGGACTGATTTCCAACAAATTTGTGGGTAACCAAACATGAACCAACAACTAATCCGCCTGCTAACTACTAAACATTTTCAAAATATCACTCAGACTCAGTTGCACAACGGTTTCCGAAATTTTCTCGGCGAAGTTTAAAACCTAAATTTTCTCGGCAACCAAACAGGGGAGAAGAGGAAATTACTTTTCGATTACGAGAACAAGAACGAGGGAATCATCGAGAAAAGCCCAATTCGATCTATACGTAAGCGCGAATATATATATATACTGATCAAGGAAAAAGGTAAATTCATGAGAAGTTCACCATTTTTTTCTTGGGGGAGAAGATAACTTACTTCTCGGTTTGGCTGGCTGATATTGTTGATTCTTTGATCTGTTTGAAGATTCTTTTCAACAGAATATTTGAATGCCTTGGAACAAGGGGGGAGTCGTTGAGAGCATGCTCAAACGTAGCGGTTACCTTTTTGTTTGAAATCTCCAAAATATCCCTACAATCTCCAAAAATTTCCTTAAGATTCTGAGGGAATTTTGTGCTCGGATTTTCCATCATTTTTAATGAGAACTGTTTATTCATCGCTAATATAACGGCCAGGAACTCAAAGAAAAAAAAAGGAATCCGTTATATTTTTTATATAATATCATTTCCTCTTACAGATAGACTAATTATCTTTCTATGATTTCTATTTTTATTAACTTTTTTATTAATAATTAATCTATTATTATCTATTAATAATTCTATTAATTGTTTATTATTATTAATAGAATCTCATATTAACTAGTATTAATATCTAAATCATTATTCATTCTATTTGAACCTTTTACTATTTCATTTTCCAATATATTAACAGAAATATAAATATATTTAGATATTATATATTGACTTTATTTAAATGATATTGCTCAATTAGAATATTTCCCACAAGAAAATGATACTTATTAGAATTAGATACCAAATATTATGTCAATTGCCAAATACCTGATGCAATAATTGATTTTTGACAGTCCAGATTTAAGTTAAAGTAATTTTTATATGGGTAAACATGCAAAAATACCCCTCTCTACATATCTTAAAAGTGCTTCTGGCACCATTTATATTTCTTGGGTACAAAAATACCCATGAACATTCAAAAATTAGGCAAAAATGCCCATGGCCATTAATTAATGGTAACAAACAATTTGTGGGGCTCACTTTAATAATTTTTTAATAACATTTTGAGGGCATAGGTGCAAAAATACTCATATACAAATCCCATAGGTGCAAAAATACCCTTCTCTACATAGTGATGTTCAAAAAATCTCGACAAAAAATCTCAACCCCGGTATTCCCGGTCCGCTCAAGGGATTTTAATCCTGAGAATTTCCCGCTCCATGGATCACCCTTGGTGATCTTGGGCTGCATATATTGTGATAATAAACTTAACTATATGTTATATAAAGATAATAATGAAGATCAAAATAATAACAATAAACATAATTTCTAAATTCTAGATCAATTTATATAATTATTATGGTCTTATTAGTTTTTAAATAATTATTTTTAATAATAAAATATAAAGAATTTATTTAATATAATGTTTTAAAAGAAAAATAAAATGGGATCGGGATTTCCCAGTCTCACGGTACTAGGATTTTCTCGGGATTGGGATTAATTTCCCGATCCTGGTCTCTACCCGAGACTAGATTAGGAGTAGCAAATTCCTATCCCGGTCCTTGGTTTGAACACCCCTATGGGTGTTTTGCACCTGTGAGATTTGTAGATGAGTATTTTTACACATGTGCCCTCAAAATGTCATTAAACAATTATTAAAGTAGGGCCTACAAAATGTCTGTTACCATTAATTAACTGCCTTTGGCATTTTTGCCTCATTTTTTAATGTTCATGGGTATTTTTGCACCAAAGGAATGTAAATAGTGCCATATCCACTTTTAAAATATGTAGAGGGGTATTTTTACACCTTTACCCTTTTTATATTTTAGGTAATTTTTATTTTAATATATGTAAAATTTAAAATAAAGATAATTTTATAACTACTATTTCATAAAAAAATGAAATTAAGAATTACAAATTTGGACCGTTAAAATAAGATTTAGAAGGTTTAGATCTTATAACACTATGATGAGTATTAAGAACTATTCATCATTGCCGACCATTTAAGTCTAATTTGAAGGCTTAGATTGAGCTGTTTTACGTTATATATTTTAATATGTACAAAATATAACATAAAGATAATCTGTTTTTCAAAAAATAAATTTTCAAATTCAAAAATCATTTGTTGAAAATTTAAAATCTGTTGAAATTTTAGTTGTGCTCTAAATATCTCACTAAAGTGAATATCTCTCACTGAAATTGGTTCCTCTTAATCTCATATTTACTATGAGCACTCGGTACTCATCATCGTCTGCCCTCAGCTCGGAATGGGAACCCACGAGGACAGGCCCAATGAGAGTGTGAGGACTGAGGGGGCTCACAAGGGTAATTTGGGAATTGAGAAGTTACGGTCCCATCAAGTTTTGCCTTTTCAATTTCATTACTAACGTTTTTCCATTCTTCATAGAATCGCAGTAGTTTATAGGGTAGGCTGAAACGCGGATTTGTGTGAGTCAACTACTATTTTTAGTGCAAAGATGTTTACGTGTACAATGCAAAGGAAAACATGGGGTGCGCCATACTTAGCCATGCGAAAAAGACGAACAGATCCCATTGAATGTGTAAATCTCAACTCATCACTCCAACATGTTTAATTATCTTGTCACTGTGAAGTCGGACTAGTGTTGGAGGAAATTTTATAACAAAATTACTTAAGTGCCCTTAACATGGGGGAAAAAAAATAAAAGGCAAAGTATACATTTGGGTTTTTTTTTTTTTTGGTGATAAGTATACATTTGGGTTTTTACATTTGCACAACGTATCATTCTAGCCCCTTGAATTTACAAAGCACATTTTTGTCCTTTAATATTAACACCGTTAGTTTTACTTAATGGAAATTGTTGACTTAACAAACTTAAGTGCCCGTTTAGTTCACAAAATTGAAGATAATATAATGAAATGTAATACAATATAATGTAATATAATGTACCTAACGATAATTCCATGAATTTGTTTGGTTCGTCATTGATTGGACCGAGATTGTCGTCTAAACGGTCTATCAGAATGATTGCACCAATAATGTAGTATAGGGCAATCGGACATTCTTCTCGAGGAGCGCCATTTGGAATTCTTAAGTAACTGATTTTCTAGCGTAACCTAATTAATTTGGACAATTTGGTGCAAATAAATAAACTAAACTAAAAAAAACTATTTTTGGTATTTTAGGTTTAAAAAGCTGGTTTTGTTTGGAATAGAGTAATATGATGGACTAGTCTCTCAATGATGATCGTTTGGCTATCTTCACTCTCTCAAAAGATATTGGGGTTTTAAATTTTTAAGTTCAATTTGAAAACCCTAAGCAATTGCTTAGATCCAATGGTTTAATTAATGACAAATCTTCCTAGGATCCTAGGTTGATTAATTATTAATTAACCCGTTGTTAAGTTCTCTTAGAGTGCACTTAGAAAGATGAAGAATGATCTCGAATTGTCAATCAACAATCCGAGATGATGCGTGAACAGAATAATAAATCATAATCATGACAATCAACCGACACATATAAAGTCTTAAACTTAGATAAAAATTAAAGCAAATATTCTAACATCAATCTTATGCATAATCAATCCAAATGACATGAATTACAATCATAATCCACAATCTCCAACATCCAAGTAAAATTCCTAGATCTAGGAAACCCTACAGAGAGATGAAGAAGAAGAAATATAGATTGAACTACTCCCATGGTATAACTTGGAACTCAAGCTTCGCTTTCTATCACCAAGAGACTAAGGTGTTTAGCCTCTCATGGCTTCGAATTTCCCGCAAACACTATCAATCTTCGAATCCATGAGATGCTTGTTGAAGGTTTGGTGAGGAATTGGGTAGATTAGGGTTATGGTGGTTGGGATTGGATGGAATTTGATAGATGGAGGCTAGGGTTATGGATTAGGGTTAGGAATTGAGGGGAATTGGGAATCTTTGGTTACAGGTTGCCTGGCTGCAAATCTGCAAATCTGCAAACTCAAGGCTTTTGGCCTCCTCTAAACGTAGGTTAATCTCCTATTTATATATGCTAATCAGGATCCCTAATAAAAAATGTAACTTAAGATTACGAACTCAGATTACACACTCAGGTCAGACCTCAGGGTTTCCATGTCGCGACCTGGCTTCGGGAGAAATCCTTCTAGGCTTGACTTTGCTACAAAACGCACAGCTTCATTAAACTTCTCAGGTCGCGATCTCACAGGTCCAAGTCGTGACCTCAAGCTCCAGATCACTATTCTCCATGTGTTTTGGCCTTCAAGCTCCGATGTCTCCATCCTCAATCCATCTTGTGCTCCAGTTTCTCCTTTGCTTGCCTGAAAATATCATCACAAAGAAACTTTTGCCAAGGCAAGTGAAGAATTTTATATAGGAGATAAAATAATTCCATTTTTACCCTTAAATTAACAAAATGCAAAGTGTGAGACATACAATCCATAAACTATAAATACCATGCAAATTAAGGGTAAATGTGTGCAATTTAGATATAAAACACCCAAGAAAACCATATAAATATTGTGTTATATCAGTCATTAAGGAAAGATGATGCATATACATAAAAACATTTGGTTGGATTACATCTCACATGAGAATATATGAGAATAATACAGTCAAAGACAGAATTAGCCCTATCTACATATATATGTATATGTATTTGTATTTGTATAATGTACACCTTGGGTTTATGGTAATTTTTTCAACTATTTGTGCGGGGTATACATCAAGTTTATAATAAATTTTTAATATTTAATGTTGAAAATATTATGCCGGATACAAGTTGGATTCATAGTAATTTTTTAATTTTTAATGGTGAGAATATTATTTAATGGGATATTTTAATATTTTTAATAGTGGAATATTTTTTTTAAAATCTTTTATTGGGGAAATATTTTTTAAAAATATTACATAATTACTTAATATTTTCAATATTTAATGGTAGTAATTATTTAACATTTAAAAACATTTATAGATGGGCACTTTAGTTAAATTAAAAAATTATAATGGTAATAGGCCTTTTTCACTTGATTACAGGATGCCTCCATCCCCATTAATGACTCCTAGCAATGTAATCCCTATTGTAACACCTTAACTATAGACCGTCTTTAGGTCACTTAACGTCCTTAAACATATTTCTATTCGCGGAATTTCATAAAAATTAAAAATTTTATTTCTTGCTTTTGTTTCCGATGACACTTTCATTTCTAAAATACTCTTTTGGTCTTAGTAGGTCATTTAAAACCTAACTTGAAAATATTGGTAATAAAACT
>JBAGKO010000008.1:10101959-10122691 GCA_037177275.1 Acacia concinna
AAGATATTATTCAGATTCTTAATTGATCAAAGCAATTAATTTGCAATATCTAGAATATCTTTATATGATCAATTATCTAAAATATATCTAAATAAATATCAAAATATAATATTATCATATTTAATAAAATATCTAACATGGGATACTTTGAGTGGGGACTTGGATTGTAACTTGTAAGGGGAAGTGTGTACTCTTAAAGTATCAATCAAGTCTGTATTGTGGCGCAAAGAGCCAATTGAAATCTTAGGGATTAGTGGAACTCAGTGGGTACTGAGAACTGGATGTAGGTCGTAAATTTGATTGAACCAGTATACGTGCTTTTGTCTTGAGCTTTGAGAAAATTTTATGACACCCAATTCACTCCCCTCTTAGGTGTAAAGCTCAACAGAGATAACATTGAATCCCCTCAAAACACAATCTATCCAATAGGTGCTTGGTCATATCAACCTTTGATGGATGGCCATTAAAGCTTCGACGCCATTTCCTAGAAATTAATGTGTTGTTTGTATGCTTTTTCCACTTGTTCATGATGAGTTCCGTGAAGTCTCATTTGCATGTGTTCAATTTCTCATGAACAAGTGAAACAAACACATAAATAATACAAATTAATTTATTAATAAGAAAACATAGGATCATAAGTAACTCTTATTTGCAAGTGTTCAACTCCTCATGAACAAGTGGCATAAATATATTAATAACATAAATTAATTGGACAACAAGTCTCGTTTGTAAGTGTCCAATTCCTTATGAACAAGTGAAATAGGCACATCAACAACACAAAAGTGTTCAACTCCTCATGAACAAGTGGAAGAAACATTGGTAAGACAAATTAATTGGACAACAAGTTAAATTTGTGACTATCCAAATCCCTATGATAAAGTGAAATAAACATATGAACAACACAAATCAAACAAGTTCCATTTGTAAGAGTTGAATTCATTATGAATAAGTAGAATAAGCATATGAACAACATAAATTAATTTTTGGGGACAACATTGAAGCTTCAATTCGAAGGTCATTTGCCAGAGGCCGCTTCGTTGAGGTGGCTACTAGTCACTAGTTGTGTTTTGAGGGGCTTAATGTTATCTGTCCTCTCTTAGATATGAGAACAAGGAGTTGAGAGCAAATAGCATCGAGGTTGTGGAATCATCTCTCGCGTTATCTTTATCATTATAAGCTAAGGGACCTTCATTTCTGACATTGATCTTATGAGTTGAGGAACCAAAGGTAAGATGCGACTGGGACCTTCATCTTCTTATAGAGCGACTAAATGATGAGCTGAACTAGGAGAGAGATTGAGGAGCGTTAACTAGCCAAGTGAAGGTAGAGATGAGTTGAGGGAGAAAGATACAGGAGTTAGAACAAGTGGAAAGAGGACAACCAGTTAATGGGCCATTTTTGTCTTTTACCATTATAAATTAAGTTCACTTTTGACTCCTCGGACTATAGTGATGTTTCAAATTCATTTGAGAGCCAATTGAAATAAATTCTTTTTTTTTTTTATAACAAAATTTTTGAAAGAGGGTTGGGCTCACCCACGATCTAATGTTAACATAAAGAACACCACTCAATTTGTAAGTGTGTCCAACCTATTCGCCAGTTAAACTCACGAACGATGGTAACTGAAATAAATTCTCTAATTATAGTATTGTACATTAGCATTAAATGATGATTTTATATGTCAATAATTTTTATTTAAAAAATTAAATATAATATATCAAACATTTGAGAATATTTTGTTAATATTGATAATTTTAATGTTGATATTTTTCATTCATGAAATTTACCATGTTAGAATTATAAGGAAAAAAATACTGTATAAAATTAAGGGATCAAAATAAAATATGTAAAACAAAAGGATCAATAATGCCCTTTTTGTTCATTTTAAAGAACTTCTACCCATTATATCCAAACGTCAGACGATGGAAAATAACACTTTGCAACCATTTCAAAAGAATAAAAACAAAGGATCCTTAAATTTTAAAATGTACAATTAAAGGCTGAGGTTGTTTACTAATTTTAGGCAAAAGATACAAAAATATACGCACCCACGGAATCTAACGCGCTGCTTGTCTCCGGGGCAGAAATCGGTGCCATTATGGCATCGAGTCATTGGCATGGTTAAAATGTTTCAAATAAAAAACATTACTATGGCTTTCAAAAAATTGAAAAGTTCAATTATAATAATCATAAGCTTAGTTGTAGATGATAAAAATTGAATCAAGTTGAATTGAAATACCTTAAATATTTTATCAATGGCATATAGCATCTTAATTTTGATACAATTTTTTAAAGTATTTTCTCCTTAACAAATTTAACAAATACTCTTGAAACATAGTGATTTTTTTCCTAATGAAAGCTTACATGATTGGGGTAGGTGGGTACATCGTAACAAAAAACATTGAAGCAGGATGACATTAAAAATGAGGTTTTGGATAATGGGTTAAAATGCATTTTTGTTCTAAAAGTTTTTACATAGGGGCGATTTTGCTCTATAAATTTTTTAGGATGTATGTCCCAAAGGTTTAAAAATGGAGCAATTTTGTTATGACCGTTTACTTAATTAATTTTGAAAGTTGGTTGATCAAATATGTTGAGCTGACAGTTCACATGTTTAAAATGCAAATTTATCCTAAAAGTCCATATATCATCTATTACATTTTTTTTTTTGCAGTTAGATTAATACTTCTAAGACAAATTTACACTTTTAAAAAAATAATGTAGATGACATATGTACTGTCAATTGAGCAAATTTAATCAAGTAATGGTCAAAATTAATAGATTTAACAATCAAGACAAAATTGCTCCTTTTTTTTAAACTTTTGGAATAAAATTGTCTCTTAAAAAACTTTTAAGACAAAATCACCCCTACGTGAAAACTTTTAGAGCAAAAATGCCTCTTAATAACTTATCATTAAGCTTTTGTTACTTATAGTTGAATTATCCATTTTTGTATTTATACTTCTGATTTTTAAAAATCGCTATAATTCTAAGTATGACATTTTGATCCACATCAATTTTATACCATTATCCATAACGTTCTTCTAAGATTTTTTTTTTTAAATTTTAAAAAAGGTATTGATTTTTTTTTTTTTTAATTTTAATCGCATCAAGGTATCAGTCTTCTTCAGGTTAATCATTCAAGTAGTTGAAGCCTTGTTAATTATATTGGCATCAAGCATCTCTCTTAGAGTATTTTTCACGTGAGTTTCTGAATTATTCAAACTCTTTATAAACAATAAAATGAATGCCTGAATTATGGGGAAAAAAATATCTTGAATGGGACGTTATATACTTTTAGGCCGTGTGTTTGGGATGGTGTTCCTGTTAAGGCCAAACAAATGCTAAATTAAACTGCGCCCACAATTAAAGCTTCCTTACCAAACCAAACGCATCTTAAGATGGTTTGTTGCTAAATCACGTCAAGGAGCATACCCCGCAGCAACACCAGGCACAAGTGCATTTCATAAATTATGTGGTGTATACCCTATACAACTGTGAGGAGGGAAAAGGAAGTAAGAAGTTACAACCATTTTAATAATCTTGTATTTCTTTAACCTTTTTTTGTTTGTTTGTAATATTAGGAGTATATTGATATCAATGAAGAAATTAAAATTTCCCCTATAATTGCAGTTAATTGCGATCATGAGCTCGAATGATAATATTAAAAAAAAAGAGAATCAATTATTCACTTGTACAATTTATATATGCTGTACAACGTAAGCCAATTTATCAATTCATGCTATTTTTCATACATTTTAAAATTTTAAATTGTTAAATATACTCCATATAAATCATATATGGATACCACTTTAAACTCACCTCCTATATAATCTAATACGTCCGAAAATATTAAATATAAAATTCAGTTGACTTTTTTTTAAGAAATTAAAAAAGTTAAATAAATTATTTAATCATATCTTATTTTACGTATGATTAAATTATATGTAAGTTTATAAATTAGACATATTTTTTTGGAGAAAAATCAATAAATATAAACATATTAAAGTAATTTAATTAACTTTCTTAATATTCTCAAAAAAATTAAGTGGATCTTATATTTAGTATTCAGGGCTGTCAGCAAATTTGCTTTTTGAAAAAAAATATGCTGTATATCATACCATAAATTGTGTGTGTTGATTTAATGGTTTATAAAGGAAAATTTTTATATAAAAATGGCTGAATTATCTAAATTTTAATTTGAGTCACTAAACTTAATAAATTATATATTAGGCTATGCATCCTAATTAGAGATTTAAAAATTCGGTCAAATTACATCCATATCCTTAATTATTAAAATAAAAAACTTGAAAACATAACTCTATTATTTGTTCTATTAATTAATTCCTTAAGAAGTATTACATGATTTCCTTTGTTCTTATTCTCATACTTATTTCCAAACATTAATTATAGGCAATATTCTTTTTATATAAAATATTCAGCAATATAAAAAAATTTATTAAAAAAATTGGTATCTATTGTAATAGTCAATTTACGTGAAAATTTATCATCATATTTCGATGTTTTTATTTTTATTCAAAATTTTATGACTACAGTTTAAATTTTGAACATAGTATATTGTATATATTTTAAATATGATCTATGATCATTATTTTACTAATAGGAAAAATTTCATATAAAAACATTTGTGAAACATTGAAGTACATACGAATTCACCTTTTTCAATTATATATGCTCCTAATATAAAAAAAATTATATATACTCTAAATTAATTGATCATACTTTTCTCAAGTTAAAAAAAAAGATACTGCTTTTCAATAAAACTAAACTAAAATTAAAATTTTTGGTTGAAATTTAAAATCAATAATTTATTAAGTTTAGTGATTGAAATTAGAATTTGGATAATCCAATCATCTTTATATAAGATTTTTCCATATTTTAAATTTTTAAGTCAGAAAATCTCCTCTATATAAAAATAGGGAAAATTTCACTGCATCCATATAGCCATATAATATCTTGTACCCTCTAAAACTAAACTGAAATTTAAATTTTTGGCTGAAAAGACATTTATACCCTTATATTGTATATAGACAAAGTAGTCTTGTAAATTGTTACATATATCTTTTAAATACGCATAGTTGACTTTTAAATTCCAAGTTCCAACACTGGGAAATGATATGTATTCTTGTGAATATACTCCTTGCATTGTAATTGGCCGAGATGATATTGGAATATTATTTATTTGTTTTGTAAATAAGCATAAATAACTTGTAAATTACTAAATTATCACATGTATCTTGAAAATAATCATGTTTAACATGTAAAGTAAGGTACAATTGTCTTTTCCCTCACAAATTTAATTTCAACATAGTTCCAGGAGGTACAATGAAATTTTAAAAACTTTTAGAGATCATTTGGTATCAAATAATTAGAGGGAGGGCATTGAAATTTTTCCTAAAACTTATACCCCACTTTGAATTGATCTCACATACAATATAATTTACATAATATAATATTAATTTATTTTTTAAGAAAAATATGACATATATCTTACAACACTATAGCATGTGATGGTTTGATGGTTTTATAATGGGGAGAGAGACAGATTTCAACTTTTAATACTATATTCCAATTCCAATTATTGAAAACTAATTTCCCATCATACAAAACTTTCCAGTAACTTTCAATCCAACTGCTAAGAAAACTGATAGCAAACAAACAATTTAATAATTTATGTCTCAAATCATTACGGCTTTCTTGCGCGTCATTAATATTTTATCTCCAAATATCCTCCCCACAATATTTGTAACGTTCGTACTATAATGGGAGAAATACACAATTCTCATTAAATGTGCGATTCCTAATTCAGAGCTTTGAAAATGACATAATCACTCTATACATGACTCTTTCAATTTTAGATTTTTTTACATAATTTTAAGAAAATCTTTAAAAAGTAAATTATATTATTTTAAAATATTAAAATTTATCATTTTTTTAAATTACGTTGTTTGGTTTATGAACTAATATATAATATAATAAAACACAATATATTATATGATTAAGTATGTAATTAGCTTTCTTAGAATTTTTTTAAAATTCTCCAACAAAGTCAACACCTTCTTATAATTATGATCAAAGGAAATACTTACATTTTTTCTATGAAACTAACCTAAATATTTTAAATTTAATACAATAAAATGGAAACAGCAATTTAACTTATAAAAACTTTAATTTATTAAACAACAACAACTCAGGCAGTTTTTGTTGAAAATAACCCAGGGGAATTGGTAGAATATTTCCTTTCTCGATTTTATAAAGGTTACATACTTATTTGGGAGTTGACAAATAGGTGTAACAAGAACTTAAGATTGTAAAACTTCAAGGACCTTATCATGACATTGGATTTTTATAAGGCTCTGCATTTAATCTAAAATATAAATTTATACTTGAATGAAAATCAATCACTCTTGTTAGGGATCAAATTGTTGCTTCAACGAGATTGGAAAGCTGAACTCATACAGATTGATAGAGATCACAATGTTATAGCTGATTTGATAGTGAAAAGGGCTCTGAGTAAGCCTTTAAGACTTCAGATTTCAAGTCCTCAAAAGGTTGATAATAATTAGTTTTGTTTTTCTGTATATAGAAATAATCAAGTAACTTTTTTTTCTTTTTTTTAATCCCACTATGAGCTACATAGTGCAAACTGCAAAGTGAATTAGTCAAACTAGTTAATTTAGAGCAAAAGTATATATTTCATTCTTTGATTTTAGCCAAAATGTTGTTTTGGTTTTTTAATTTATTTAAAAATTTTAAATATTGATAAAATATTCTCATATATTAATATATTACGTTTACTTTTTTGAAATAAAAATGATTGATATAAAAAAATATACCCGTATCATTATATTATATATTAGTATTATTTTATAAATCACACAAATTAATTTAAAGAATAAATGATAAATGTAATTACTCTAAAGTAATTTATTTAACTCCCTTAATCTCTTTAAAAAAGCTAACTGAGTTTATACTTAAGATAGGATGTAGTAATTTAAAAGTTGAAACTATTCCATTATGTTAGCACACTAAAAGAATATTTTATAAAATTAGTATATATCTAAAAAATAATAAAATTAACAGATAAATTTAAGGTTTTATAAATAATATTAGATTCACAGGCAACAAAAAAAGATTATGCACTGTTGTCTTAATTAAATTTTTTGACAAATGTCTTAATTTAATTATTGGCAAAAAAAGTCTTAATTTAATCATTACTAGTATTTTACAAAAGTGAATTTAATTATTGGCGAACCCACCCTTGGAGAGTTGGAGTTGGACCCCTTTAAATACACTACTTCCCCGTCTCAACCGTTGCATACAATTACAGAAACACCTTCTCTCTCTCCTCCCCCTCCTCAAACGCTTACACTCGCACTGTTACAGAATGGAAATGGAAACCAGTCCAGCGGCGCCGGTGGTGGCGACAAGCAAGCTGTGGAACATTGTACGTATAGTGGTGTTCGTGTTGAAAAAAGGAATAGCCAAGAGCAAAATAAAGATCGATCTCAATTTATTGGTGAAACGAGGAAAAATGGCAGCCAGCAAAGCCATCGCCGGCAGCATCATGCTCCACCAACACTACGCTGCCTTCACCTGCCGCTCCAACGATTCTCACCTCTCCTTCATTTCTCCCAACGAGTATGAGTTCAGTTGCAGCAACAGCCCCGCCCTCCCATTTCGCGCCATCAAGACCAACAACAACAGCAAACGCAAGCACCACAAACCCTACAAATACGACGATGTTTCCGCCTTCAATGCCTTCCGGAAGGTTCTCGTCGATAATCCCGAGGTGGCAAATTCGCCGTTGGCGACTTTGCCTGGATTCGGTAAGAGCCCTATCGGAAGGCAACTCAGAATCACCGATTCGCCCTTCCCCGACGACGGCGGAGATGCACATGTCGATAAGGCAGCCGAAGAATTCATCAACAAGTTCTACAAAGACCTGAATTTACAGAAAAGAATGGCAGCTTCCGATTCACCTTACAGTAACTTCTGGGACAGATGAAAACTTCGCTAATTACTTTCTTATTTCTTGTTTACCGTGTAGATTTGATCCTCGTTTTTATATTGATAATGTAATTTTGGTGTTCTTCTTCCTTTTATTTTCCCCCATTTTGACTGCTCTGTTTTTTCTTTTCTCTTGTTGCTATATCGGAAGTTCTGTTTTCTTCTTTACTGAAACGTATATATATTATATTTCTCGTGTTTCTCTATATTTCAATAACTTCTGGTAAAGATTTGAAACATAAAATTTTTCATTTATCTAATGAGCAGCTTCATTTTGTTCATCGTGTTGGTTTGACCATTCTATTTCCCCGTTTCAACTCCTCTGTCTTTGCCCCTTTCCTCTTTTTTTTTCTCTCTCTCTCTCTCTGGATGGGTTTGAAACTTGTTTGATGTTCATAATAAAAAGGAAGAAGAAGTTAGAGAAATCATGGCTTGTGGGATGGAAATTTCTCTTCGTTATAAAGTGTTTAACCTTCTGCACGATTGTCAGATGTAAAGGGAATTAAAGCAAGAGCGTTATGTTCTGTTCTGTACTATGTGACTTTGCTTGGGGCGGATTGGTGAGGTGGATGCTTTGGCTTTATGACTTGGTAACCTTTCTTTCTCTTTTGTTCTTCTTGTCTCTGAATTACAATGGTGGATGTGCTGGTTCACTCAATTGTTAATACTTATAGGACTTATTTTATAGGTTTTCCCCTTTTTAGGCTAATACCATTTTTAGTCCTTGTAGTTAAAAATTATTTGGTTTTGGTGCCTGAGATTACAGATAATTAGTTTTAATCTATTAAGTTTACTTCATTTTAAATTGTTACTCACTCAAACTTTAGAGGATGCTCTCTAAAGCTTTAAAGGATTGGAGAGAAAGTTAACATTATTATATGGCCTAACACAATTAAACATGCTTGTCATTTACCCTCCACATAATCATATTTAATGGTGTTAGTGCCTATGTGGATGCTAAGTAGGCAAGCATATTTAACATTGTTAGTATCACATAAACTTAATGAATAGTGTTGCTTTTGCTCTAAGTCTTTCGAAAATGTCAAGGGCTAACAATTTGAAATAGAATAAACTTAAGGGACCACAATTACTTGTTTAAAATTTTAGGGATCAAAAGCAAGATGACAGTAACCTATAAGAGTCAAATATGATATTAACCATTATTTTTTATATATATTCCTAAGACAAAAAATATATATATATATATGCTCCTTCTTTTAAAGAATTAATTGATATTACTTTTCAATAAAACTAAGAAATATGGAAATAATTTAACCAAAATTTTAAATCCTTAATTATGACACTTAACCTGCTATATAATTTATTAAATTCAGTTACTCAAATTAGAATTTAGATAATTCAATCATTTTTATATGAAATTTTCCATTTGTTGTTATGTATTCATAATTATTTTTCTCATGCTCTTCAAATGCTTATTTTTATTTGGAATATATTTTTTAAAAGTTCTCAATGTTTATTTTTAGTTTGGATTTTGATGGACAAAAATGTGCAATATCAAATAGTTTGATTGAACTTTTATGTTATTACAGAGATAATAATAAAATTCAACAAATTTGATCATTACATATAAAGTTCTTATTATAACTCACTTTTTAGAAGGAATATTTGATTCGTATTATAAATCACTAAGTGGGATATTAATTATTTTTTCAAAAAATTGCCCTTATTAATAGAAGATTCAAGGAGAACAACGTAACCAAATATAATATTATCCGACAAAGATAATATTATTGAAATCAAACAAAGTTACAACGTCTCACAAATCGTAATATAATCAAACAAAACAAATAAACAAATAATCATCAAGTATTTAAAAATTCTTCGATGCAGTACATACTTGAAGTTTCCTCAACACCACATGCCAATTAGGCTTGCAACTAGGACAAAAGGTCAAGATATTCAAACAATAGGAAAAGGCTATTTTTTTTCCAATGAAGCTTTGGCAATTTACTCAGCTATCAAATTTTCTTCCTTGTGAATGCATAATAATGGTTCCTGACCAAATTCCTTAAAACAATAGCAAATTCAAGGAGAACAACACCCATGATATTAGTTGAGAGAGCACAAGCAAAGTGACAAATTCAGCACCTAATAAATAGCAAAAGATGAGCACTAAATAGTTTGGAATATAAAAAATGTGAACTAAAAAGTTTAGCACCTATGCTATGTTAGATCTCATGTTTGATGATAACCAAATATTTGTTCTAAATTGAAAATTATAAAGAATTTTTCAAAAAAATCATTTGTCAAATAAGTTTGAATCAAAATATTTCGTCAAATTCAAGTTTCAAAAGAACAAAGTGTTGTGAAACTTGAGTCTCAATAGCAAACTTGAGTTTCATCAAAAGAAAATCAAAAGTTTTGGATAAAACATATTACAAGAGAGAGTGACTCGTAGTTGTAAGCCGCCCAAGACCCGAGTCTTAGGTAGGGAATACACAGCAAGTCACTTGTTATGCAATCGCATTATAACGATGAGTGACTTGCCGTTGTATAAGAACCTAGACTCTACCCAAGACTTGAGTCTGGGGATAATTTACACAGCGAGTCAAGGGATCCCAGACCCCCTAATTTGGGTCCAAGCTTGATCTTCCTATCATCTGACATCTAGAAACTCAAATGTTTTCGACTTATTAAACTGAAGTTTATACCTATTTTCTTCTTTTATCTAAATAATGACTCAAGTCTATTTTTCCAAAGACTCAAGTTTGCTTCACATGTGTTCATAAATAATCTTTCGAGACTCGAGTCTTTTTCTTTTCTAAACTCAAGTCTGACATTCTTTATATTATCTAAAACACATGAATGTCAAATATATATTGAGTAAATATTTTAAAACTTGAGAGTTATTCTTCCAAAATCTCTTCTTCTTTTTTAATCAAAGGATTCATTTCGTCTTAGAAAAAAGACTAAAAGTCCAAATGTTTTATTTTATCTTTCTCCTTTGAGATATTGTGAAAGAAATTAAGACTCAAATTTGAAAATTTTATAAACTCAAGTCCACAGCTCTTGAATTTATCTTTCTACAAAATCATTAAATAGAAACTCGAGTTTTGTGGAAAAACTCGAGTCTCTTGAGTGTTAGTACAAACTTTGTCACTCAAGAGGGGAGGAGTAAATTGGGTGAATATGTAAAACAAAAATTTATTAACACAAATACAGTAATCAAGAAATAAAGAAAGATTTCACTAATGACATCAAGGAGTTATATTGGTTTGGTTCAATCACTTGACCTACATCCAATCCCCATAAACCTTCTTGGTATTTTAGTATGATTCAAGTTGAAGGGTTCTTGACACCTCAGTACAATTCCTGACTAATGGCTGCAAAGCATACTCACTCCCCCTTACAACTTGCAATCAAATATTCCTTACTCAAGGTCCTACTATTTTGAGTTACTTTTACAATAATCTATTTTACATAAGAGACTCTCTCTCAGAAGAAATTCTATGAACACTGATGAACACGTATAATATATCAAAAGACTTTTCTAGCTCAATACAAAAGATGATTCACTAATGATTGATGATTTTGAAGCTTTGTAGATGGTCCTTTATATAGTTGTAAAAAAATATTACTATTGTTCTCAGCTTTGATAACTTCTGAAAATCCAATTTGCCCATTGCTAAGAATCTAGACTCTTGTCTTTCGCTTTAGCCGTTGCTGAGAATCTACAATTATAATTCTATAACAATTTGAATATCATAATCTCTTAAACAGAAAACTTTAATCGCAGAATAATAGGTTATAGATAATAATTTGGATATAGCCGTTGGATGTAAGACAATATTTGAGTTTTTCTTCATTCTTAGTTTCTGCATTGCATAACCTTTGCCTTTATACTCGAGTGTGCTTCCTTATACTTGAGTATGTTGGTGAAGAACATAGCTTCTGACTTGGAATGATACTCGAGTATCCTATCGAGTACACAAACACTTGATTACACAATTGCATTACTTTGGCATATTAGCTTGTAAACCTGTAGAAGAGTATAAAAAATATACTCGAGTACTAATGAATGCATACTCAAGTATCTCCTTACTCTAGTATATAATATTACATGCTCTAATACAAATTATATGACAATATTGAAATTCTACTAGAGTACTTGTTTCTCGTACTTGGATACTTCACTTACTCTGGTACACAATATTGTTACTCAGGTACAATTAAAGAAAACTTCTTTATGTCTTAAAGACAATATACTCGAGTACCAAATTGTTTTACTAGGGTACATATGCATTTGGGTGTAAGGTCGTTGTTACTGGCACACACAATTCTTCTATCAGCTTCAATTATACTTGCGTACTCCCATATATACTCGAGTACATCTTCATACACAGGTACTAAGTACAAGTGCTTTTACTTGTACTTGTGTATGATACAACATATCAATTCCTATAAGAAACCAAGTTAATATACAACATATGTTTTGTTATCAATGAAACTAGAAACTTAACGTTAAGATATGTTCATAATTCCATAAAACATAACATTGTAGCATAATTTGGAAATTACTAATGTGTTGATATTATTGATACCCATTTGTTGATAACGTTTGTTCAAGTGTTCTTACACAATAAACATCATATTACAAGTAGAGTTTGAGAGATAGAGGCTCAGATTTACAAAATCCACTTTATGTGTCAGAGCAATAAATGCAACCATTAATGCAAACTACCGGCTACCTACGAAAACGAAGAATATTCTCTATGATCACAACGGCTAGTTTTTCTTCCTCAAAGAAAAATTCTTCTTGTCTCACAATAGAATCAATATGAGGAAATCAACAAACTCCAGCAGACATTTACATAGTCACAACAAATACTTCAACAATCTCAACTCTCAACAGTCATGAACCTCAGACAAACTAGAAACGGAGAAGATACTTAATATGATCAACTAACAAACAGAGCACATTGATTATTCTTACTATTTTATTAAGTGTTGTCTTAAATTTCTTAATCTTAATCATTACAAAGTGTCAGTTTTTATCTATCAACTCTATGAGAAAGTATTAGTAAAAAGCTTATTAAAATCTCTTGTGAGATACTCAAGGTAGAGGGACCTTGAGTAGGGATTTAGATTGTACATTGTAAAGGGAGTAATCTTTTAAGTGTTGGATCGAGTTTATACTAAGGCACCAAGAGCCTATTGAAAGCTTAGGAGTTAGTGGTAACTAGTAGAATACTGAAAAATTAGACATAGTTCAACAGTTAGACCTAACTAGTATAAATATCTTGTTCAAATCTTGTCTTCAAAGTTTTTATTTTTTAAATCACCTAATTAACCCCCTTGGTTGAAAAGCTTGCTTCAATATTTGGTATCATAGCTCGGCTTCTCATTTCAAGGTCTAACCACCTAAGAAAGGATATATGGCAAGCATCGACGAAAGCATTCTACCTGACAGAGCATCCATAACAAGGCCACCAAGATTCAATAGAGAACACTATATTTTTTGGAAAACAAGTTCTAGGTGTTCGTAATGGCACTCGAATATGGACTTTGGGATGTGACCTAGAGTGGAAATTACATTCCTATGAAGGGTGAAGGAGAAACTAGAGTGAAAAGGAAAGCATTAGAGTTTGATGAAGAAGATGAGAGGCTGGTCACGCTTAATAGCAAGGCAAGTATAATGATTCAAAGTGCCTTAAGTCAAAAGTAATGCTTTAGAATGTGCAACTTATCAATGGTCAAAGAAATGTGGGATGCACTAGAAATTGCTAATGAATGGACTATGGCTATAAAAGAAAATTGAATCAATACTCTTACTACTGAAATTGATTTGCTTAAAATGAAGTTTGGAGAGAGTATTGCTGAGTTTCAGTTGAGATATATACATCAATCAACTTGCAGCACTTGGAAAGACATATGAGCAAGGAGTACAAGTAAGAAATATTCTCAACATTCTTACCAGTGACTGGGAGATAAAAGTCATAGCTATTGAAGAGGCGTGTGGAGAATCTATGAGGTTTGTTGCTGCCCTCTTTGGAACCTTATTAGAATATGAGGGCAAACAGAAATTCAAAGGGGAGATATCAAAGATAACAAAAAAGAAAAAGAAGGGTATGACACTCAATGTAGTTAAAGAGGATGACCCAGGTGAAGATCATGAAATAAATGATGAAGAAATGATAATGATTTTGAGAAGATTTAAGAAGTTCTACCAGAAGGGACTAGGATTAGAAAGTTCCAAAAAGAAGGTCCTAGTCAAAAGAAAGAGAAAGATTCAATTATTTGCTATGAATGCAACAAGCCTAGCCACATTAAAGCTGATTGTCCAAATCTTTTCAAAGACTAAAAGAAAAACAAATTCAGGAAGAAGAAGTATAGTCATCTCCATGTGGGGAGATAGCTCATCGGATGGAGAGTGAAGTAGAAGAAGCAAATATTTGTCTTGTAGCTCATGATGAGGAAACAAAGACAGAAGAGGTAACCACTATAGATGAACTTCAATTTGAATATAATACTTTACTCTGTATTCATCAAAGTAGTAAAAGAGTTACTTGTTTTTAACAAAAAGGTTGAAGATTTAGAAAATATTCCCCAATCTACTTGTACTAACTGCTCTCAGTAGAAAAGAAGAATGATGACTTAATTAAAATTGTTGAAAAATTTACTAGAGGAAGTGAATGCTAAAGGTAATTTTAAAATCCTAAAAAGGCACTAGAGAGAAATTCAGAATTGGATATGTACCTAGTGAAGATAAAGGGAAAAGACAAAAGAAGAAAAGAAGAAAAACTTATCTAAATTATTTTTAAAAACAATTTTGTTTCAAATCCTTTCGCATTTTGAAATTATTGTAACATAAAAGGATATTATACTTCCTCTTATCGTGTAAAGAAACATGGCATGGTTGGAGGTCATAAATGGGTTGATAAGGGATCTTATGTTCCCAAAGCTATTCCAACTAGCATTAAAGGACTCAAAAAGGTTTGGGTACCTAAAAGATTATGCATGTTTTGCAGGCGTATGGAAAAGCATCTAAGGAAAACAAATGATATATTAATAGTGGAAAACATATAAGGGAAACAAGTGGATACTCTCACTGGTGACAAAAACAAATTTATCACACTTAGAACCCAAAATTGGAAGCAAAGTGAGCTTTGACAGAAATTAAAGTGGGAAGATTGTTGGCATCAGAGATAGGCAAAACTAGTAGAACTCTCACTAAAGAGCTTGCAACATACAAAATCATTAGCTCGACAAACTACATTAAAATAATCCTAATAAACTAAAACCACTAAAAATCAAAAGAAAGATTAACTTAAAAATTCAGCATGTAAGCTGTAGCAAAACATGTACACTAAATAGGTTGCAGTTGCAACAACGTGAACTAAAGAGTTCGACATGTAAGCTATACCAAAAAAATACACACTAAACAATTTGGAGCAACAAAAATGCGAACTAAAAGTTCAGCACGTAAACTTTAGCAAAAAGTGCACTTTAAATGATTTGCATTACAAAAATACAATATAAAGAATTTAGCACCTAAAAAGTGGTCAAAATGCACAATAAATAATTTGGAGCAACAAAAATGCGAACTAAAAAAAGTTTACCACCTATGATGTACCAAAATTGCTCATTAAACAGCTTGAATGAACAAAAATCATCTACCCAATAGACTACAATAAAAGGATCCTAATAAACTACAACTACCAAAAAGCAACAAAAATGAGAACTAAAAAATTTGTAGATGCAAAAATGCGAACAAAAGAGTTCAACTGTAAGCTGTAGTAAAGAATGCACACAAAAAAAATAATAATAAACAAAAAAGTTCATCACATAAAATGTAGGGGGAAAAAAGCATACTAGACAATTTATATACAGTCTAGTCAGCTATGTATTTTTTATTCAAGCTTTGCTTACCCTTCCATGTTAAAAAATAATAATAAAAAAAATAGTTTAGCGTCTAAGAACTAGGGGGAAAAAAACACTAGATAGTTTAAAGTAACATAAGCTCGAACTGAGTAGTTGAACACCTATACTGTGCCAAAAATGCTCACTAAATAGCTTGCAGCAATAACAATTATCACTTGCTCGATAAACTACAACAAAAAGATCCTAACACACTACAACTACTACAAATTAAAAAAAAGGACAAATTAAATAGTTTAGCACCTAAGCTGTAGCAGAAAATGCACACTAAACAGTTTACAGCTGCAAAAACACAAACTAAAGATTTCAGCAAGTAAGCTGTAGCATAGAATGCACACTAATTATTTGGTAGCAACAAAAACGCTAACTAAAACAGTTTAGCACCTATTCTGTAGTAGAAATGCTAATAAAAGAGCTTGCATCACCAAAATTCATCCGCAAGATAAACTATAGTAAAAGGATCCTAATATATTACAACTACTAAAAAGCAACAAAAAGACAAACTAAAAATTTTGGCACCTATCTTATAGTAAAAATACACACTAAACAGTTTGCAGTTGCAAAAACGCAAACTAAATTCAACTCGTAAGCTATAGCAAAAAATGCAAACTAAACATTTTGGAGCAACAAAATTTTGAACTAAAAATTTCAACACGCAAGATTTAACAAGAAATGCATAGTAAATAGTTTGCATTACAAAAACACTATCTACAGATTTAAGCACCTGAGAAGAAGCAAAAAGATGCACTTTAAATAGTTTGGAGCAACAAAATTGTGAAGTAAAAAGTTATGCTCTTATATTGTAGCAAAAATGCTTACTAAATAGCTTCTATCAATAAAAAGCATATGCCCAATAAACAACAAGAAAATGATTCTAATAAACTACAACTACTAAAATGCAATAAAAAGATAAACTAACAAGTTCAGCATATAACCTGTAGATAAAAATGCACAGTAAATAATTTGCAATTGCAAAATCGCGAACTAAATATATCTACATGTAAGGTAAAGCAAAGAATGCACAACAAACATATTGCAGCTACAAAAACAGAAACAAAAAAGGTTCAGCACAAAAGATGTAGCAAAAAATGAATACTAGAAAGTTCGCATCATAAAAACACACTATCAAAAATTCAGCACATAAGAAGTAGCAAAATTGGATACTAAATAGTTTGTAATAACAAAAATGTGAACTAAAAAGTTCAGCACCTACGATATAGCAAACGTGGTCACTAAACAGCTTACAACAACAAAAATCGATTGCCCGATAAATTATAGTAAAAGGATCCTAATAAACTACAACTACTGAAAAGCAACAACGAGACGAATTCAAAAGTTTAGCACCTAAGCTGTAGCAAAAAAATACACACTAAATAGTTTCCAATTACAAAAACTCGAACTAAAAAGTTCAGCATGTAAATTAAAGTAAAAAAATGCACACTAAACAGTTTGCATCTAAAGAGCTTAAAGATGTAGCAATAAATCCATACTAAAAAATATGCATTACTAAACACAATCTATAGAATTCATCACCTAAGAAGTAGAAAAAAATGCACACTGAATAGTTTGCAGCAACAAAAGTGCAAATTAAAAAGTTTAGCACCTATCATCTAGAAAAAATGCTCACTAAACAACTTTCAGCAATAAAATCATCTGCCTGATGAACTACACGAAAAGGATCCTAATAAACTAAAAGTACTAAAAAGCAACAAAAAAACAAACGAAAAAGTTCACTTCCTAAACTATAGGAAAAAATGTACATTAAATAGCTTGTAACACAGACTAAAAATTTGAAATAGTATGTTATCGTTGAAAATGAACACTAAAAAATTTGCAGCTACAAAAACAGGAATTAAAACCTTCAGCACGTAAGATGTAGCGAAAAATGCATACTAAACAGTTTGCATTACAAAAACACAAGCTAAGGAATCTATAACATAAAAAATAGCAAAACAATGCATGCTTCGAAGCAACAAAATCGTGAATTAAAAAGTTTAGCACCTATGGTGTGGCAAGAACGCTCACTAAATAGCTCACAACACCAAAAATCATCAACCCAATAAACTACATGAAAAGGTCCTAATAAACTACAACTATTAAAAAGCAACAAAAAGACAAACTCAAAAGTTCAGCATCTAAGTGATGAGTTTGAAATTTATAAGGGTAAAATGGTCAATTTCTTCATGGTTTAAGTCTTATTTTTGGAAAATTCATGTAGAACTTGTTAATCATTGCATGCATTGGTGTTAATAAAAGATTGGTGATTTAATTGGCCAATGAGAATTATTGAAGTGATATATGTGTTTTCTACAGCCAGGGAGTAAGTTGATAAGATTTAAAAGGGCTTCTCTAAAAATAAACAAGGACTAAGTTGAACGAATAAAGAATGTTGTAGGGGCGCAAGCATAATTTTCCCAAAAGAATTTTAAAACAGAAGAATGGAACCAACAGATAACGACACTATTTAGCTATGAACCTTGATTTCTTGTTATACATTGATATGGGATTTTGTATAGGAATAAATAAATAAATACCCTCAAAATTTTAAAAACCCTAAAAGATCACTCGAATATGGTAAAAGACAAATAATGGGGCAGATGACTTATCTAAAATACTAAAATTGTTGTCAGTGACTATAATGGAATATTGAGTTTTAGTCATACTTTATTTAGTTGTAATCATTGACTGTTTAGTTGTAATCACTACTAACAATTTTGGTATTCCAGATAAGTCCTCTGCCCCTTATTTGTCTTTTACCATATTCGAGTCATCTTTTAGGGTTTTTAAAGTTTTGAGGGTATTTATTGGTCTTTTTTCTTTTTATAGTATATGTCTTTTCTTAATTTTAAAAGCACTTTTTTGAGATTTTCTTGAAAAATATCTCTAAAAAAATAATTTATTTATGGCAAAAATTTAAAAAAGAAATAATTTTTTTTATATTATGGTAATGTTTGGCCTTTACCTTAGCCAAAAGAAAATGTTAGTTCTTTACACATTGTTTGGTTGGAGGTTTTTTGAGGTGAGGTTAGATGAGGTGAAAGTTTAAGACTAAAAACCTTATTTTGTTGGAAGGAGGGGAGGTAAGGGAAGGGGGAAAATTTTGTCTTTTAGTGCTTATCATGTGTTATCTTGATCAAATTGCCCATCACAATTTTTTAATATTCCATATGTACCTTTCTAACTAAAACCCTTTCTTTCTGTATTCTTCACTGTATCGATCACGGAGTTGGCTTGTCTTTGTTGCAAGATCCATCCGCTACCCCTTCTTTTCTTTAAACGCAGTTGTTTTTGTCTAATTCCTGAAGCAAAGATGAGACGCCACACAAGGCTTTCCTCTTAGCGATAAGAAGGAAAAATTTCATTCAATGGCTAGAACCCATCTTTGTTAAGTTTATGAAAATATTAAAATTCAATAACAATTTGCTCCAATTTTTTAAAAACCGGATTTGACATTGAGCCGAAAAAGGCAGTGGGTCACAGTCCAAATAGTTGATTCAGTTAAATCGTTCGGTCAAACCATCACATAATAGTTTAAGTAAAAAATATTATGTGTACATAGGTGTAGTGATGTAAATATAAAATTACACACAGACCCACATATATATATTTAAAAATTATATTAATATTAATAGTTTTAAAACTGAAAAATAATATACATACACTGACAATATTAACTTTAAATATATGCAAACAACATTTTCTTATATACTCCCTTCGGACTTTTTTATAGGCAATTTTTTTGGTCGATCATGCAAAAATAATTTGATGTTAATATTAGTTAAAAACAATAAATATGTTAAAAATTCATATTTCTTTTAAATATATCTCAATTTATAAAAATAGTATAAGAGAGAAAATAAGTAATAAATGTTTAGAAAAAGAGAATTACCTGTGATTGGGGGATAAAATATAGGGAAATTTGCACAGAGGTCCCGAACAAGGAAATATATGTCAAAGAGGTATGATGAAATGAAAATATTCCTGTAAGCTCCCCAGGGACTCCTCTGTCATAAATTTGAATTGTTCAATGACCATTATGTATTTAATGTTTAAATCCTCATTGTTCACCATTTCCTTCTGAAAGTTGACACAACCGCACTCCCACTCCCACTCCTACCATCGGCATAAACGCACTCGCTCTTTCTCTTTGTTGTGAACCCTTGTCGACGATTAGGAAGGGTGGAGGTCTACGGAGTTTCGTCAAAGCCTTTGGATGTGCACATTGCAACGCTGTCTCTCTCACTCGCGCGCTCTGTCTCTATTATTAAGCTATAGTCCGTCAATGATGGTGAAGGGCTGAGGTTGGTGGTATTTCATCAAAGGTCCAGAAACCAAACCCCATACTTGAGACCTTACCTTGAATGAATCCTAGATCCGAGCACGTAGGATGCTATGACATCATCCCCTTCCATCGAAGCTCAATCACTTTCAGTGGAAGCACTATCATTTCTGGGAAGTAACAAACTCATGTAACCTCTTATGGGTTTCTCTTTCCATATTCAATGGTTAATTAGAAGTAATTAGTTGATGGTAAAAAATAAAGAAATAAGGTTAGAAGTAACTGATCTGAACAAGATTTTCATATCTATTTTGAAAGAGGGTAACTAATAGTAATAATAGTAGTATTTGTTAATAATAGTAATAACGTTGTGGTCTTTGTGGTATAATCTTGGATTTGGTTATGTTTCTTGGTCCAATCTATTGTGCATGAGTGATTTTGATTTCTGATCAAACCATATTTTTACAATATTTTTCTTACCATATTTAGACAATTAATCACAAATTTTGGACTTAATTGCATT
>JBAGKO010000008.1:10131846-10144471 GCA_037177275.1 Acacia concinna
ATCTTTGAAGCTTCTAATATGTTCTTAAACACATATAATAACTTGTAGAAGTGATTAGAATCAATGGGTATCATTAAAATGAATTCTAGAATGATTGAAAGAATTACGCTACGATGCTCTGTTTTTTATAAACTACATTTCCTTGAGGTTTCATGTCACCATTGAGGTAATCCAATCATAAATCAGTAAGCTCAAGGATTTTGTCACAAAGTAACACATAAATATTTAAGAAATGCTTCCTCGAGAATTTCAAAAGATATGATTACCTTAAGGATATGAATTATCCTTGAGAATGTTAGCACATCTAGATTGTACCCTTGAGGAGCAAAGTCTTTCCTCAAGGTTATTCTTTGGAAATCTTAGTTCATGATATGTTTACACCCTTGAGGATTCGTGCTTTAAAACAAAAATGATTCAAAGCTTGTGTAACAATTCTTACCACCCTTAAGGTCAGGGAATAATCTTAAGGTTGCTCACCCTTATAAGGTTTTTAAAATAGACTACCGGGTTTTAAGGTTGCCAGTCATGACATTTCCACGAGGTTAGAGTCCTTCCTCGATGTTATGTAACCTTGCAAGGTTTTGAAATAGGCGGCAAGGTTTTGAACTAGCCTTGCAAAGTTGACCACCCTCGAGGATCTATTGCCTTGTAAGGTTTTGAAATTTCCTTGCAAGGTTGACCACCCTCGAGGTTACAAAATACCCTCGAGGAACCGTAGCCTTGCAAGGTTCCTATATAGACAGCCAGGTTTCAAGGTTGCCTTGCACCAACACGGCAAGGTTTTGTTTTAACCTTGCAGGAACCCAAGTCCTCGAGGCTGGCACTCTCCTTCTAGGGAGGGTCTCCTTCTTGCCAATTTGCAAGGTTTTGAGCAAACCTTGCATCAACAGCCAGGTTCCACCGAAACCTTGCTTCCCAATGAGAATGCCACCAAACATGTCAGTTTTTATATATTGATTCATCTTCCCATTCTGACTCCAAATATAGAAATTATATATCTCTAGAAATATATTTTAGTCCTCTTTCCAATGCAAAAAGAATCATCTTCAAATTCATTATATCCATGAAGATATGATCTAAAGAACATTGACTAATCTGGAACATATGTCATGACACAGCATCATTTTCGAAATTTCACAGTGCCCTCATATCTTTTTCATTTTGGATGATCTTGAATTCATTGAAAATATATTTGAGTCTAGTTTCAAACCCAAAAATAATTTTCTCTATTGGAGTTGTGGTTAGAGAGATAAGACATAAACATCGAACCTTGTCTGGATTATCTGAAGCAAATTGAGCACTAAATTTGGAGAATCATATCTCTCTCATTTGAACTTTTTTCATCATGATCTTAATGTCCATGTGTCAAATTTTAATTCTAGTTTTATATGAAACAAGAATTAGCTTAATTGAATGTCTGGTTGAAGAGATATAGCCAAAATACAGAACCCCTATTTTGCTGACCAAAAACAGAATGTCCGAAAACACCTCGTAACCTTAAGGGTGGCCACTTTCCTCGAGGTTTCACCCTAACCTCAAGGGTGACCTTCCCATATGATCATTTTAGCTTCAATTTGAGCCGTTCCAACCATCATTTGATCATAGATGCCTTCAATACCATATATAAGAGCTTGAAACTTGGTATTCCCATTAGATCTTCACAATTTCATGTTTCTTCAACTTCTTCTCTTCCTTTTCATGAATATTCTTCACAATTTAGCTCAAAGAGAACTTCTTCCTTTTCATGACTTATCCTTATTTGATATTTTCATTCTTCAACACCTTATATTGACCATACTTCACACTTCAACTTGATTCTTCTTCCTATTCTTCAATAGACTCAATCTCATTTGTTCTTCTAAGGAATCTTCCATAATCCTATTATATTGCTTGACTAATCTACAAAAAGTTTTACATTAAACATGTTAATTAGTCAAAATAAAGAATAATGCATTATACAAACTTTTTGCTCTTAATATGATGCATCTATATTTGACATCATCAAAACTAATCATATATCTAACACACCCATGTGACTGGTAGTTCAACTCAACAAGGTCACCAATCAAGTGGTATGAGTCGGCCAAAATCCATAGAGCACAAAACCGGACCATGGGTTCCCCCAATACATCATAGGGTGTCAATGCCTATTAAACATAATGGGCCAAAGGACTAACCAGTGTACACCTAGAAGCCCATCACCTTATTTTCAATTTTGTACAATAATTTCACCCCTTTATTTCCTCTAAGATTAATTTTCATTAAGATCCACATCTGCCACCCCCTCTCATATCAATTACTCATGAGGTATTATTATACTCAACAAATATAATCATCATAAATCATCACATTTCATTATTAATTCACAAATCAAGAGAATTTCCAACATCATAAATCAACATAAAATACATATAATATTATATTACCATCTATTACTCAATAAAATAAGTCCCACAAAACAATTTCAGTAATAAAATAAATTCATAGTACATATCACAAATCAATTGCAGATTCATGTACTATATATTTAAAATCACTCAAAAGCATGCACAACAAGAGAAAAGTGGTTACCTCAAAGCAAAATTGCCATAAGAATCTAAACTCGAAGCTCAACCACAAGTCCCAGATCAATCTTATTAATTCTCAAAGTAAAACCCTAAATATTGAGTGTGGCTTTATATATATAAAGCCCCACACCACGTGCCCTTTTTTATTATTTGTTTATTACTTTTTTAATAGTCTATTTATATATATTTATACTTTAAACTTTCTTTCTTTGCCTCTCTCTCTGTAATTTTTATCCTTAATCTTATAAAATCATATTAGGAATTGTAAGAAAATAAAAACAAATCCCATGATTTCCTCCCTTTATTATGCCCCTAATTTCTAGGATATTGATTAAGTTTTCTAATTTAGGGAGATCTCCATTTAATTTATTATTATTTCTATATTAATTATTTAATTAATTCATTAAAAATTGGGATGTTACACTTAACAGGCCTGACTTACATTATAACAAGTTGGCCTAAGTTTGGCCTGTAGCTTGTTACAAGCCTTTTTCTCGGACTAAGCATGGCCTAAAGCCAATTAAGAAGTCTATAAGATGTTCTTTCCAACTACACCCCTATATAAAGTACCATGAGAGAGAATGTTTAATAAATGATTATATGAGAGAGAATGTATTTATTAGGGTAAAATAGGAAAAATCAATTCAAATTTTCAAACACAAAGTCAAAGTTGTTTATAAAGGGAACCAACCCTATGAGAGATAAAGTTGCTTATAAAAAGGACTAGAAGAAGCAATATTTATCCTCAATCTATATATACGTATTTATAAATATAAATTATATGAATGCAGCACCATACAGATAACTCAAATCATATACAATATAATATGAACCAAATATTATGCTTAGCAATAAAGCAAAACTGAAAGATGTAATAAAATAGAAGCACATCATTATATTAGTATGCTAAAATATCAAAATTTTAGACGGGATGAAAAAATGAAGAGAAGAAACAATTGAGCTAAAGCCCCAAATCACATAATTATACATCAATCTATAGTAATATCTAGTGAAGATAAGTCCAAATGACAAACATCCTTATTTGGTTGGAAGCTTTTAAGGTGAGGTAGGGGTTGAAGGGTTAAAAATCATGTTTGGTTGGAAGAAAGGGAGGTTAGGGGAGGGAAAAATTTTTGTCATTTATGGTCACCTCCCCTCCTCTGTCAACCCTCTAAAATTATGGTTTTTTAGAGGGAGATAAAATTTGTGTATCATTGTGACCAAATTGCCCATAGCAAATTTTTTATATTCCATATGTACCCCTCTTGTCAAGGAGACACAGTCGAGAGCTGGACTGTGAGGAGATGGATTTGTGTAGAGAAAAAAGGAAAAATTGTGAGAGGGCCATAAGCTGGAAGAAAGAAAATATCACTTTCATCACCATCCTTCTCCTTCCTTCCATTGTCTCCTTCAACCACTACCAACCTCTTACCATCGACTACCACCATTCTTTATTAAAAGAAACATTTTTGGGAAGAAAGAGCTGCTGGACCTGAACTTTGAACGAAGAAGAGAGGAAGAGGAATATTAGCACCATTATCTTCTTATTTTCCTTCCATTCACATTCAAGCACCATCCCCACCGTTGACTACCAACCTCGTCCATGGAGTTTCCATAACCATTGTTGCCATTTTCTGTTCTCCCTTTATAACTACATCATTCCAGCCATACTCCCCTGTTTTCACTTTGAAACTACATAGCTCTTCAATTTTGTATAAATAGAAAAGGGCATATCTGTGCACTTAAAATTAATTCCCTTCACCTATTCTACTGAATCAAATAAGAAACCAAACCTAATATCCCCTCTTCTTGAACCAAACAAGCTCATAACCCCCTTAATTAATTTTAATGAACCTCACCTCACCTAACTACTTTTGAACCAAATACACCCTTAAAGCATAAAAATAAATAACATATAGCATCAAGCACAAACATGTTATTAATATATTTACAAAAGCAAGAAGATAGAAGAAGAATAAAAGAAAAAACTTTAGAGAATTTGGTTCACAAACTAAGGAGGGACATGGAAAAAGAAGACAAAAAAATAATTAAAAACACCCACTAGAGTCAGAGTCAACGATTAGATTTGTTTGACAACTTCACCTTCAGATCTACCATCAAAAGCAACAAGAAGATGAGATTGTTCATATACATCTAAGTTTCTACCTTTAGATCTACCATCAAAAGTCTCCAAAACTATTTTACCTCTAACCTTTCATCTTTAGATCTTACCTTCAAACTATTTTGACAAGATGTTGGCCTATCTCCATCCCTACATAAGAGGTTCAAAATATTCTTGCAAATTTTCATCCCTACCTTCCCATCAATTGATCTTCAGTCCATAATCAAGTTGTCCGCTTTCCATTAGTCATATTGATTCATTTTGTTCTTCTTTTAACTCTTTATCTATCTGCGTATGTTAGTCTTTGTCTATAATATTAGTGTCCTACTTAATATCAAGAAGTACATAATTTAGTTTTTACCAATGGTTTTTAGGTTGAGTAAAGGGGACTCGTTCTTTAAGCTATGTTTTGAGTTCACATATTGTGAATGAAAAAGAAAGCCTTGTTAAGAGAGTGTTTCTATTTATGACCTAATATGACTTGAATCTAGATTAATTAATGGTATTGGATACTAAATGATTCTAAAAGAATTATATTCCATTATTTGTCAGGGTAATTAAATTATGACCCAATTCATCTAATATCGCGAGTGAGAAATTGTGGCCATATTATTTTGTTGAATTTACACAATTCATCTAATTTCACGAGTGAGAAATTGTGCCCATATTGGATTAATAATGTTATACACACTACACATTATTAGTGGCCAAATGTATTTAGTCTTATTATGTGATCAAACTCTTAGGAAGGTGAGTCTTAGCATAGTGGTAAGGTTGTTGCCATGTGACTTGAAAGTCATAAGGTTCAAAGCCTAAAAACAGCCTCTCTGTGGTGTACATCTATCCCTCCCTAAATCCACCTGATAGGAGCCTTATGTATTAGGTTGCCCTTATGGGATCAAACTCTTGAGATATTTTTGTTTTGTAGGGATGATTTGAGATCCTATCATTGTCTCGCTCTTTTCTTCAATCTGAACATAATAGTTAGCAGAATAGAATTGGTGGATTAAGTATATCCTTGTATAAACCATATGGTTGTGTTTTAGGTGGGGGAATTGCTACACTTTTGACAGTTACTTCACCTATGAGGTATATAATTTTTGAATTTGCATAGGGTTTTGATTTATGTATGTCATAATTTGATGTTATAATCTCATTCCCTTCTACGTGATGTCATTACAATTTAGGCACTTGGTGGTTGTTGTTGTTGTAGGGATCTTTCTTACTATTGGTGGGAAGGCATCAAATTATGCAAACCAATTGGAAATATTATCTGCCCTACAAAGTTGGCCCCCAACAGTAGTCTAGTAGAGCAAAGGAACTCCCCAAAATAGAGTACTCATAGTAAATCTTCTAGAAGGCTTGGGACCACACATAGAGCATCCTACAATAACAGTAAACTACAATGCATTTCATGCATGCTATGTGTTGGATTAGAAATCTGGGTCAGCCCTTAATAGGCTAGACCAAATAATCAGAACAATGAGACTTGTTCCAATTATTGGATCAAGGTTCACCGTTGTTGAGCCAAACCAATTAATCAGAATAAAAAGGTTAAATTTTGGTTAATTAAATTAATTAATTAATCAAGATTCAACTCTAATATAAATGTGAATTAAATTTATATCCAAGATTTGATCAAGTTAAATAAAGTGTTAGAGAATGTTTCAGCTAATTGGGGCCTATGAGAATTTTTAGATTCCTAAAGTACCTTGCCTATTGATTTAAAGTGTTAGTCATATCACTAAAAATCAAAATTCTAAGCTAATTACTATAGTATAGTAGTTAGCCTAGATCAATTCCTCAGTAAGCCAAAATGTAAGTTAATAAAGTTCTTAAGTACTATAATGACCTACAAATTAAGCTAAATAATTAACCAAGTTAAGAGAATTTTGTTTGGTGCATAGTAAATATGATCTAAGCAATTCTTTATGTAATTTTGTGGTTTATCTTTATGGTTATGGAATGCAACAAATAGCAAGTTAACAATGACAATTAACAGTGAGACTTCCTAAATTGTAATGCATATATGCTCCCTTAGGAATATCCAAGGCCATCCTAGTCCACATAAGGTAAATGGAGTTAACACTGAATTAACATGATTGAGCTAACAACTAGTAGCTCTCTTGCCCTTAAACTACTACCCATGCGAGATCAATAACAAGTATAACAACCATTCAATGTAGGAAAAACAACATGAAAATCCAATTCTTCCTTTAACAGCCACAACTGTGTACTGCCGTGAATTATGTTGTTCAATCACAAAAAATGTACCAACTTAGTATTAATCTATGATGTGAAACAACTACTAGAAGAAGGAGAAGGAGAACCAACTCGGTTTAACAAATGGATTCACCAAGCCATTAAACTTATGAGAATCAGCAATTTTGGTGAAATAATATTCGATGCACTTCTTAGAATTACAAATGCAATACACAACTCGCATATAACAATAACAATTCCAACCCATAACTTACTAACCATGAAGAACTCCATATAAATTGAAACTAGACTCAAGCTCATCAGACTCCTAAGGAAACATAGTGAAATAAGCTCTCTATGGCTATAAGAGACACTCATTTTCATTGCCATAGTTCTAGCCCAAGATCACTCTAATCTCCTTAGAAATCTACAGAAATTGGCTCAAATCAAGGCTAGATTTCTAAGGAGAATCAAAGGCATCTAGAGCTGGATTATAGCTCTAAGTTGTTAGAAGTACGCTTTCCAAAGGCGAAGATGATGGACTGTGGTGGTGATCTATGTGTGTGTAGTTGCAAGCTGTAGGTAGGAGCAAAGTTGTTGGTGGATCATGAGTGGATGCCCCTTCCTTCAATTATTATTCACAGTATCTTTCTTGTCCTAAAGATGAATGTGTGTGTGATGAATAGTAATGCTGATAGGTGTAGAAAATGAATGGTGATGACGAGTGCTTCTGCCTCTCCTCTTCTCTCCAATAGCCAATCCGGATTATAATTTTAGTTGGTTTGTGGTCAAATTGGGTTGCTTTGTGATCTTTTACAATTAAATTGTAATTATTCTTCTCTCTAATTTTTTTCCAAGCTTTCTGCAATAAAACCAAATAATTTGTAATACCAAATATCTTTAAATTAAATGCCATGGAGAAAAGACAAAAATGCCCTTTTTTAACCAAATTTCATGTTTTCCAAATTATTCTCACATAATTCCAATTTATTCATTTTAATGCACTATAAACACAATTTAGTCAATATAAACTCTCCAAAACATGCAATTGCATGATAAATTGATTGTTGTAGATTAATATTGGCTTGTGATTTAGCTCTTGGGTTAGGAGTATTATGCATACTTGTAACATGTTTGTAAAGAGAGGTAACCATTTTTCTCTTGTTATGCATACTTGTAACATGTTTGTGAGTACCTTTTTAAATATACATAGAACTATTAATTGCTAATGGTTTGTGATTTAAACTATAAAGCTATGTTGTTAATGAAATTGTCTTGTGGGATTTACTTTTATTGAAAAATGGATAGTGATATCATGTATATTGTATGAATTAGTGTTAATTTATAAGATTGGAAAGATTATTTTGATAAATTGTGAATTGATATTGGTATGTGATAATTTATTATGATTATATCTCTCAAGTATTGATATGAGAGGGGATGGTAGATGTGAATCTTGATGGGAGGTTATTCTTAGTGGACATAAGAGGTTGAAATTCTTGTATAAAAGAGGAAATAAAGTGGTGGGCTTTTAGGTGTACACTGATTAGTCCTTTGGCCCATTGTGTTTAGTAGGGCATTAACACCCCATTGATGTATTAGATGGATCCATAGTCTGGTTTAGTGCTCTGTGGATTCTAGACTGTCCATATCACTTAATCAGTAAGTTTGTTGAGTTGAACTACCAATCACATGTGTTAGTAATAGCTTATGGGTTTAGTCAAATGAAATAAGGTGGGATGCAATAAGGGATGTTAGAGAATAAACTGTTATATGTTGATATTTGTACCCATCTGATAAATATGAGATTGAGATTATGATATTGTAAATTCATATACATGTAACTACTTATTATTTTTTATAATGCTACTGTCACATAGGGGCATGAAAATCCGAGACTAGGATTGGGATTTGCCACTCCCGGTCCCAGGTAGACACCAGGATCGAGAAATTAATCCTGGTCCAGATCCCAATCCTAGGAAATTCCTGGTACCCCAGGATAGGGAAATCCCGGTCTCAGGATTTTTCTTTTTCATTTTTAAAAAAATGTATCAAAATAATTTTTTATATGTTATTATTAAAAACAATCATTTAACAACTAATAAAACCATAATAATTTCATAAATTAATCTAAATTTTAGAAATAATATTTATTTTTATTATTTTTATCTTCATTATTATTTTTATACAATATATAATTAAGTTTAATATCACAATATATACGATTTAATTCAAACTAAAGATGTTATACATATATTTTGAAAAGATAATGTAATTAATAGAGGTAAGAATACACAAAAAAATGATAATTTAATTTATAAGATTACAAAAAATTAAAAAAAACGGGATCGGGTGATCCCGGTCCCGATCCAGGCTGGGACTGGGAATTTTTCGTGATTAAAATCCTAGGACTAGGCTGGGAGTACCGAGACCGAGATCTTTTTCACACCCCTACGACTGCCACACTTGATATGTCACAGATACTTACTTGTATGCTCAATGAGATGTATTGTTAGTTGTTAAAACCTTTGTCTCATCCCGTCAATTTAACATTTTTCAGGTAATAGTTCAAGCAGTGTCCAAAAGGAGAGACTCCTAAAGATTAAGCTACTTCAACTAATAGCTGCTTCTATTTATTTAATTTGTGCTAGACTATTATATATTGTCACGTTATGGCTTATTTGTATACTTTGATTTATTTTTATGATCAGATATATAGATTACATACCTCAATTTTCTATTACCAAATTACCCTTTTGATAATTTGAATGGCCTTGGGGCCTTGAGATTATATTTCAAAACTTGTGGATCCATATTTTATTTGATTTGGACATTTTGATATGCAATGGAGAATTATTTAGTTACAAATTTAACTTTAGTAAAAAATGTTTATCTTGGGCATGAAAAAGTCCATAGCCCAATTATGTGCTTGAATTTCTATCAAGGGGTTTTGTTCTTTTAACCATAACAATCCATTTAAAATTTTCTATCACAATTAACTTGTTGAACAGTAATTACATGATCATGATATATTACATTAGCATTTGAATGATGATTTGGCAAAAAACTTTGTTAATTATTATTTTAAGAAAAAGATTTATAGGAGGGGTATTCCAACTAAAAGAGGAGGAACACCATTACTTGGATCACTATGCTTGGTTCTATGACTGATGACATCCTGTATCAACTTGAGGCACACAAAACAGCTGCAGCCATGTAGGTAGCATTGAATAAAGAGTTTTTATGGGAATTTTGATACAAGGATAAGGAAGCTCATCGTGAAGCTCAAGACCTTCAAGTTGGCTCCCAACACTCCTATCAAGCATCATTTGAGAGCGATATAGAACTTGATCATGTAATTTAAGGAATATAGTGGAACCCTCTCTTAGGGGCAACAAATTCATGCTATTATAAGATCCCTACCAGAAAGTTGGGACACTATGAAATACACAATAACTCATAGTGACACCATAAGAACTTTCATTGATAATATCAGGCACATCTAAATGTAAAGTGATTGTATGGAAGCTGTTAAACCTTTCACTCGAATATTTTTGGGTAAAGGAAAGAAGGGATCTACCTCCAAATAGCAGTCCAAGAAATGAAAAACCCTTCCGAAAAAGAAAGGCAGGCCAAAGGCTTAAAAGGGGAAGAGGCCCTTTAAAAGAAGCAAGAAGCAAACCAAGAAGTGTGGTATGTCAAAGATCAAATGATATACCTGCCAACAGAAGGGGCATTTTACTAAGAACTACCTTGAGCAAAAGAAGGTATTGTTTTTAGAATCCATATATTTTCTTATGTATCTAGTACTTCTTTGTTAACCAATGCTAATCCTGTGTGGATTGTAGACTTAAGGGCCACAGACCACATGAGCAAGGATAATCAGAATTTTGTAAATTTCTACCGAGTATGAGCTAAAAGCATATGGCTTTATTTTGGGAATAATGTGAGAGTAGAAGTCAAAGGAATCAATAATTTTTAGCTAAATTTTCACGAAGGATAGACCTTGGCTTTGCATAATATGCTATACACTCCAAAAATATGGAGAAATCTTGTTTCTATAATTTCTTTAAGCAAATTTCATTTTCAATGTTAGCTTTCATGACTTTGTTGTTGATATTTCAAATAAATCCGTTTTTTGGCTTTGGTTCTATTAAAGACGGTCTCTTTATTTTGGAAAATAATAATGATTATTCTAGTTCTTGCTTTGCTATTTCCTCTGATATATCTTATAATATTTGGCATGCTAAACTAGGACATATGACCAAACTAGCAAAAGAATGTTTGCTAGGGAACATGTCAAAAAAGGAAATGTCACTTTATGAGCATTGCCTAGCCAGTAAGAGCACAAAGAAACTGTTCGGTAGGGCAACACAAGCTGAACATCCTTTCAACTAATAAATTCTAATGTTTATATGCCAATGAGTGTGAGGGCATAACATGGAGCATGGTATTTCATTACATTTATCAATGATTTTTCTTGACATTGTTACATTTACTTGATTCTACATAAATCTAATGCTTTAGACTGTTCAATAAAGCATCTTAACCTGGAGGAAAACCAATTAAACTATAAAGTAAAGGCCTTAAGAATTTACACAGGGAGACCTCTCTAATCAATTTAAATCGCTCTATGAAGAAAATGGAATTGTTAGACAACTCACAATCCTAGGCACTTCCCAACAGAATGAAGTTGCTCAAAGGAGAAATAAAAGCCTCCTCGATATGGTTAGATCAATTATGGCTCAAGCAGAACTTCAAATTTCATATTGGGGTGATGCTTTACTGATTGTCACATATTTTATAAACTGTGCCCTCAAAATGAGTCACTACCGTACCTTATAAACAATGGAGAGGGTGCAAACTAGATTTAAATATTTTAAGACCACAGGGGTTGTTGAATCACTAGTTTTAATTATAACAAAACATATATTATGTGATTTAACTTGGGTTCATGCAGACACTGATATGTTAGAAAGAACTCAAGTATAAGTGAGAGTACTTGAGTATGATACCTGAGTATGAGGTTGTATTCTTGTATGGACTAGAGTACTCGAGTATCATAGAAGCAAGTTAAAGACAAGTATATGTGAGTAACTATGTTTTTATACCCTAGCATGTCTATACCACGTAAGATAAAACTAGTACTCGAGTATAGTACTTAATTATTATAAGATAGTCTTTCAAACTATACTCAAGTAACAATATTATTTACCAAAGTAAGTACTCAAGTATGGTTTCATAAGTGTCTTATTTTTTTTCTGATTGAATAGAAATTCAAAGCAAAACAAAGAACGAGAAAAACTAAACTAAAGGGGCAGTAGCATCAACCCTTAAAGCTTCAAACAAAAAATATGGTGCCTCTCGGAATGGAAAATAACCATCAGCGATAGATAATGATTCCTTTGCTAATCTATCAGCCATGTTATTTGCATTGCGAGCACACCACTCCAAATGAATCTCCCAATCACGCTCTAGAAAACTTATAATTTCTAACAGCAACATTGTCTCTTGATGATCTTCTCCCATCCATTTGTAATAAGATCTAGAACCTCCCAACAATCAGTTTCCAGAACAACCTTCTTCCAATTTGAATCCTAAGCTTTCTTCAAGCCCATTACTACTGCCTACGCTTCAGCATGTAGAATGCTACCCCTCCCAATATTGAACATAAAACCACCCATAACTTCAGTATCATGATTATGTGCTATGCCACCACACCCAGCCATATGCC
>JBAGKO010000008.1:10156139-10169925 GCA_037177275.1 Acacia concinna
TGCATTTGAGACTTATATTGATTTATCTCCTTTAGGATTAATAAATTATGCATTCTATGTGATATCTAGATTGTATGTTGAATTAATTCTAATTTGAATGTCACGATTGCGCTCTCAACAAGAGGAACAAATGCACTAAATTGATTTTCAAACACACATCAAGTGGGTTTTTAATAATTTATCTAAGAAATGATTATGAATACAATCGTAGGATTAGTCATTAATTAGGTAGATTGGACCCAACGCGATTGCTTGGGGTTGTTTTTATTTGACTTGATGATATTTTAACTCCCATATAATTTTGATAAGCTAGGAAAGCTACCAACTTTGCTACCAGAACTTGTTTCATTATATTATCTTTTTTAATCCAAAAATATTCCATTCCATTATTATTTGAAAAAAATACCAAAAATAGTAGCTTTAGGATTTTGATTAAATTAAATTCTTCTTTTAATTATTATTTTGAAAACTCCAAACTTGATTTTCCCTAATTTTCATTGAATTTGCATGACACTTAGATTACTTAAGAATCAATAAAAGGCTCTTCGAGAAGAGAGAACGATCGTAGGTTTGCATATACGCAATCCTGCGTTAATTTTTGATTGTGGACCTCAAGGCTAAAGAAAAAAAGTCCTCATCAGCCTCCTACTGCAGGTATTTGTGGATCTCTTTCTTCTAATAATTTTGCCACCTGGATCATTGATTCAGGGGCTATTGATCATGTATGCTGTTCTTTGGATTTATTTTAATCTTACCATCTCATTTGTCTAATTTCTGTAAGCCTTCCCATAGGTTCTACTGCTGTTGCTTCCTTTTCAAGCACAATTACTATTTCTTCTTCATTAACCATACGCAATGTTCTATTTCATCCTAATTTTTCATTCAATATTATCTCTGTTTCCCATCATGCTTCTCTAAATAATTGTTTTCTTACTTTTTCTTCCACTTCTTGTTATATACACTTACTCTCCATCCTTTGCTGATGATTGGTTCGGCTAAACTCTATGAAGGGCTGTACATATTGATTGCAGCTATGGTGCCTCATTCTTCCACTTCTCAAATTCACCTTACAAATACTGGTTCCACCTCAGCTTTTACTCTTTGGCATCTTCGTGTAGGCCATGTTTTTTATTTTGTTCTTTCAATATTGCATAAAAAAGTTTCTGATATTCCTTGGATTCCCATTTCAAACCCCTGTGATACTTGTCATTTTGCTAAACATAAACACATACCTTTCCCTGGAAGCACAAGTTTCAGCAATAAAAGTTTTTATATGATTCATGTTGATATCTGGGGACCTTTTTCTAAACCTTATGTGTTTGGTCATCATTATTTTCTGACAATTGTGGATGATTTTTCTCGCTATACTTGATTATATTTGATGAAAAACAAATATGAAACTAGAACTCATCTTCGCAATTTTATTGCCCTTATTGAAAATCAATTTTCTACATCTATTAAAGTCATTTGTTCAAAAAATGGTGTTGAATTCTCTATGTTTGATTTTTATCACTCTAAATGTATCATTCATCAAACATCTTATATAGATACTCCACAACAAAATGGTTTGGTTGAATGTAACCACCAGCACATCTTAAATATTGTACAAGCATTACTTTTTCAATCTCATATTCCTATTTCTTTTTGGTCTTTTGCTATTTTACATGCCACTTATCTCATTAATAGATTACCATCTCCTATTATACAACATCTCACCTTTTTACAAATCACATACCATTTTCCCTTCATATTTTCATTTAAAAAGTGTTTGGTTCCCTTTGTTTTGCTTCCACCTTATCACATAATTGATCAAAATTGGACTCTCGGGCTAGAAAATGTATTTCTTGGGCCTTCCATATGGTTCCAAGGCTTTCATTTTATTGGATTTAGCTTCTAATGACATTTTTCTATCTCGAGATGTCACCTTTTATGAATTTGTGTTTCCTTTTAAACTTTCATCCCTGCCCTTTTCCTCATCTGATTCTTCTATTCAATTCTATCTACCTTTCTTGATGATGATGCTTCTCAACCTTCCCCTCTTTCCCTTCATTCTTCTGCTTTACCACTTTTTGTTCCTTCTCCTACAACTTCATCTTCACCTTCTCATAATCCTCCTTCTCCTTCACCACATTGTCGTCGCTCAACCAGACCTCATAATCCGCCATCATATTTGTAGGACTATCATTGTGCTCTTATCTCTGCTTCGGACCAATCATCTGCTAAGGATACCGGTGTCAAGCATCCCCTCTCTTCAATTTTGTTCTACTCTTCCCTTTCCTCTTCATATAAACATTTTGCTTTATCTGTTTCTTCTTCTCTTGATCCAAAAACATATAAACATGCTGTTCAACATTCCATTTGGCAAGATGCTATGTCTGCATAAATTAAAGCATTAGAGAAAAACCAGACTTGGGTTCTAACTCCTTTACTACTTGGAAAAAGGACCATTGGTTACTAAAGGTTTCACTCAAATTGAAGGCATAGATTATTTTGATACATTTTCACTTGTAGCTAAGATGACTACTCTTCGTTTGCTACTTTCCATTGCTGCAACTAAAAATTGGCATTTACATCAATTAGATGTAAATAATGCTTTTTACATAGTGATTTACATGAAGACGTATACATGGATCTACCTCCTGGTTTCCTAATGTCTCAGCCTAATATGGTGTGCAAGCTTCAGAAATCTCTTTATGATCTCAAACAGGCCAGTCAACAATGGTATTTGAAGCTTTCTTCTGCTTTATGATCTTATGGATATCAGCATTCCACTTCTAATCATTCTCTATTCTTCAAGGTTTCTCATACTTCTTTTATTGTGCTTCTTGTATATGTTGATGATATGGTTCTTATTAGAAATGATATTTTTGAAATTAATCATGTTAAGTAGCAGTTGCATGAGTCTTTTACCATTAAAGACCTTAGTGAATTATGTTACTTTCTTGGTCTTGAATTGGCACGCTCTAAAGATGGAATTTTCCTCTCTCAAAGGAAATTTGCTCTTGAACTTCTTGAAGATATTGGTTACCTTGCTTGCAAACCCTCTTATTCTCATATGGATCCTCATTTGAAGCTTTCTAAAGATAAGGGAACTCTCCTCTCCAATCCTCACACTTATCGCCAACTTATTGGCTAGCTGTAACATCTCACTACCACCAGACCATATCTCAATTTTACAACACAACAACTTAGTCATTTCATGTCTAATCCTCGTGACATTCATCTTCAAGATGCATATCGAGTTCTTCGTTATCTTAAAGCTTTTCCTAGTGTTGGTATTTTCCTCTCTGTCTTTTCTAATTTGAAACTTCGCAGTTTTAGCGATTTTGATTGGGCAAGATGCTTGGACTCTAGGAGGTCTATTACTGGGTTTACTGTTTTTCCTTAACCTCTTGGAAGGCTAAGAAGCAAGCTACTGTCTCCAAATCATCCTCTGAAGTTGAATATTGTGCTTTATCAGCCACCACTTGTGAGCTCCAATGACTAATTTATCTTCTCTTTGATTTTCATATGTCTCATTTAGATACAGCTCTGATTTATTGTGATAACCAATCTATAATTCAGATTGCTTCTAACCTCACCTTTCATGAAAGGACCAAACATATTGACCTTGATTGCCATCTTGTGAGGGAAAAGGTCCAAGCTAAAATCATTTGTTTGCTCCCTATTCGCTCTTCAGATCAGCCTGCAGACGTATTACCAAGCCTTTACATCCAACCAGATTTCATGAGCTTATAATAGCTAGGCATGAAAAATATTCATGCTCTAGCTTGTGAGGGGTGACCAGTGTATTATTAGATTAATTGTAATTAACCACTTTATGTTAGATGCTTAGATGATTTATTATTTTGTTTGTTATGATGTAGCTTAGCAACATTATGTATATACCTTATTATAAATTAATGAAAGTCAGTTCATTGCTTGCGATAACATATTTCCTTAGTATGACGAGGCTTGCCACAATATGTGCAATGCTTATTATTAGTATTATTGCAAGATCTAGAAATAAAATTCCGATTGTTAGTGTTCTTGGCCGTAAGTAAAATAGTTGAGCCAGAGGAGACATGAATATCTCGTTGTTGTTGAAGAACCATAGAAAACACACAATTAATTGGGAGAAGAGGATCTAACAACATAATTTGGGATTTCATAGAAGCAAATTGATCATTCAATCCTTTCAAGAATCAGATGACATAATCCTCTTCTCAATGATGAAGAACACTTTCGGTTGAACCACAAGTACAAGGTTTCAGAGGTCGTATATTTGAGAGTTCATCCCAGATAATTTTTAACTTAGTATAGTATTCACTTATAGTGAGAGATCCTTGTCTAAGATGACAGATTTCCTCCTGGGGATTGGTGATGCAAAAGGTATCAGATTGAGAATAGCGGGACCGAAGATTAGTCTAGATCTCATAAGCTTGATCGAACCCGAGAATGCTCTTTGCGGTTGTTGGTGAAATAGATTTGGTAAGCTAGCCTTGTACTAAATTGTTACACCGTTCCCACCTCATAAATAATGGATTCGAAGCTGATGGAGGAGAAATCGTCCCATCGACAAACTTTAATTTGTTCTTCGAGAGTAATGCCATTTTCATGGTTTAGCCCCAGGTATGATAGTTGGAGCCATTGAGAGGTGGGGCAACTAAAATGAAAGTAGGATTCTCATTGGGATGAATGTGAAAGGGACTGGTTTGGTCAAGCATGAAGTCAGCAGCCATGAATGAATTGGAGATTTGACCTAAAAAACATCAAGAAGGAGGGAAAAAGGAAAAGTAAGAGGGAAAAAATTCAAAGGAGGCTCTGATACTATGTTACCAAAATATTTAGAAAGAAATGAACTGACTTTCATTAATTGTATAATCAAGTATATATACATAATATTGTTGAGCTGTACATCATAACAAACAAAATGACAAATCATCTAAGCATTTAACAGAAAAAAGTGGTTAATTACAGTTAATCTAATAATACACTTGACAGCAGCTGGCAGCATTGGGCCGTTATTTACTCATTGTTGGGCTGATAGCCGCTGTTGAGCTGGAAATTGAAACAGTTTCCAAATAGCACCTGCAGAACTAAGCAAAACTATTTTTTTACTGTATAACCTAATATATAATATGACATTATAGCTCGCGTTACGGACAAGCTTATAATTAAGTTATTATATTTAAGGCAAAAAGACATGGTGTCCGTGCGTGGCAAAGCCCGAAGTTAAAGATCACCAACAGCTAGTGATGGTGACCTTTTGGGGATGGTGAGTGGATACCTTAGTGGCATTGTTAGGTTTAGGATATGTAAAGTATATGCACTGAGATTAAAAAAAAGTACTAAGCTTGTTTTCTTCTCTGTGCCCTTTAAACGGTCAGTCTCTGGCCACCACCGTCTCAGGTATGTTGCCTCTCAGTGGTGGACCCGGTGGCTGATGAAGTGTTGTTTGATTAGTGATTGGTTCTAGTCTGCAGAAATTGTGATACATCGTGCTCATCCACCTTTAGCGGGTTCATATGTTTTATGATTCACCCCTTTTCTCAGGGCGGCAAGGAGCCATAATTGGTGCTCTCAAGTCTTATCTTCTGATGCTGATGTTCCCCTTTATTTTGTACAATGTCTACTGCTATTAACTTTAAAGTCTTACCTGCGAATCAAATATTGCTCGTTTTGAAACTTGGCCCGTCCTTATTGTATACTACGTATGTGGATCTTTAACCTAAGCCTTTTTTATATTAATAACTCAGACTATTAACTGCTTTTTTATCAACTAATCAATTGATTGTTGAATTATGATTTGAATCACTCTGTTTTTTCCCTTCAGAATACTTACTTTCATGACTCCTCCTGGTTAGGGTACCTCCTAATAGTGTATATGTACGATTTTGTTCTTCCAATCAATCTATCCGGATTTGTTCCTATGACTATGATGAACTATTTCTGCATTTGCGTAACTACTACGTAGGCATTGGAAAAAAGAAGTTGGATCTTATGTACTTGCTGAATCATAGATATAGGGAAAAAAAAAAATACTTGAAAAGATGAGAATATCTATGAGGCTTACTTTCTGCTGTTTTTTATCATTCTTTTTTCTGAATATATTTTTTTATTGCAGAATGTTTGAATTCGCTATAAAAATACTGCTGGTGGTCTGCTGCCATCCATTTAACATCCTTAAAATCTTACTGTCATATATCAATCTAGTCTTAAATTAACACAGTTAAGGATATCATTTTATGGGGGGGCCAGTCTGATCTTTGAAAGTTTAATCCTAACTTGAGCTGACACTGCACGCAAATTTAAAATACAACCTCACGCTCACTTTTTAATTGGGAACGTAACTTTTAATTTTGTTGATATTTTGTATGGTTTTATGCGTGAAGTTGTCCACATGACAAAATTAGCAGCTTAAGCTATCTACTTAGTGAGGATTGCCTCAAGTATATATATCCTTCATTCTTCTTATCACTTTTTTTTTTTTTTTTGGAGGTGGGAGTGGCGTCTTTCAATGACCAACCTTTTAATTTACTCGTATATAAATGAACTTGTATGATGGTTCCCTCTTAATACTTTTGCACCACAGCTAGCATAAATGGAAAACGTATTTGATTTTTTCAGCACACTAAGCTTGGCTTGGATTCTCTTGAATAATCATATTATCAACAAGGGAAAATTGCAATTTGATCTGAAGGAAGGGACTATACGATCAAATGGTTCCGTGAAATCGAGTAATTAAAAAAAAATCCCACGCGAAATCGCTTAATTATAAAAAAATCTTGTAAAATTGCCAATACTTAACATAGAGTTGTTAATGATAACGTCATGTTCTTAATATGGAGTTGTCATTAACAACTACATGTTAAACATTGATAACTCTAAGACTTTTTTATATTTACAGGATTTTACGGGACCGTTTAATCATATAGTCCATTCCTTAAAACTAAATTACAATTTTCCCTATCAACAAATGACTCGCTAAGTGATTCCAGCCGGAATCTCTTCTAATAAAGAGGACCTCTGTAATTGCCCTTAAAGATGCTTTGCATCTCTTATAGTAAAGGGGTTTTTGACTGTTGATTAGTAGAAAAGTTATGTTAAATCTATCTTTGGAAACCAAAAACATCCCACTTTTGTGTACAGACATCAGGAATTAGTTCCTTTTCTTGTCGTGGCCTCCCAAGAATTTGTAACCGTATTCTGGGAATAGAATTTCAAAGTTTGTTTTTGAATGTGATGGAGTTCGCACCTTTTCTATCTTTTGTTTGTGCCCACAAATTTTACATATCAAATTTGCTAGTGCTTTGCTCGCTTCATGCCAATATGTTTGTGCAATGCAAGAACCTTTTGTTCTTGTTGCTCTAAAATTTCAAGTGGTCAACCCACCTTGTGAATTTGGAAATGCCTTCCTCCGTTCATCTTCATCCTTTGAATATTAAGATAGACTAATATATGACCTGAATTGCAGCGCTGTTTTTTTTTTCCCCCCTTTCTAAATGGCAGGATAGACACAAATTAATGCATACGTGGGCAGGATCGATCAAATGACTCTACTGAGGAGCAAAGGACAAGAGTTTGAATTCTAGAAGTAAATTTCTCCAACTTGAATTTTATTTAATGACAAGAGAAAATGTGGATGATCTTGCTGATGGATGATAATGTTTCTTATTTGTTAATCTTTTAGCCATGCAATGGAAATTGAATAGTGTGGAGATTTTTTTTCTTTAATAATCACCAAGCAGTTCAAACTTTTAGCCACTATACCTTTAAATAGAACTCAATCCATAGCCTCTAGTGCTTCGTTTTGTTTTTTTTGTTAATTATATTTAAAACTAAACGCAAGGGGGTTTTATGGATTAGTGAGTCGGAGCACAAAAGCTTGGTCCTAGAGGAGGATCTCAACTCCAGCCAAGTCAAAGACACCAAGTGCACGCCTACTAGGCCCACACACATGATCAGCCAAGTTCTTTTCCCAATCACACTTCACAGCCACCCTTAAAGGCCTCTTTTCTTTGGGAGAATTTTTTAAAAAATACCTCCCTAAATTTAAAAACTCTAAAAGAGATGTTAACATTTCAAAAAGATATCAAGGTACCATAAACCAAATTGTATTTTTTTAAATTTGCTGACATGAACAGTTACCAGCACGAAGTAACGAAAATTATTACTCTTTTTGCGAAAACTATTACTCAAGTAGTAAAAATCCAACACTGTTCACGTAAGGTAGATTCCCCTCTTTCCTCTGTCAGATGAACAGTGTAAATGTCAGATGAACATTGCCAACAGAGAGGGGAAGAGTGAAAGTGATCAACACGAAGTAGCGGCAACCATTACTTTTCTTTTAAAAACTATTACTCAAATAGTGAAAATTCACTACTGTTTACATCAATAAATTTTGAGGGGAAGAGAGAGTGATCAACACATATTAATATAGACTAACGAAATCCACTACTCTTTTTGCAAAAATTATTATTCATCTTGCAAAAATCACTACGGTTCATGTCAACGAATTTAAAAAACTCAATTTAGTCTATAGTATCTTAGAGTCTTTTAAAAATGTTAATATCATTTTTGGGGTTTTTGAATTTGAGGAAGTATTTTTTTGGAATTGTCCCCCTTTTTTTTTATATGATGAATTATTGATCACCAGCTACCCCCACTTCACACACATAAATAATAATACCCACCTGCCAGGCTTTCTCGCCTCACATGTTTCACAAAGATGGTTTACTTTGGGTTTATCCTTTGCCAATGAGATCAGTTTCTTTTATAGTTTATACTTTATATGTGATTATTGGCAAGGCCAGAATATTGGCAATCTTTTAGCCAAAGGCCTTTTTTCACGTCAAGGAACTTTCAACTTGTAGAGCCCTATAAGAGACAGACAGCTTTGAGAAAAAACACAAGTTTTATATGTGTTCTTCTTTTAAATATCTAATTAACCCGTTTTAAACAAAGAATATTGGTGTATAAGCCTTTTGGGAGCCGATATAGATAGAATATATATATGTATGTAGTAGCTTTTGAACTGGGTTCAGAAGCAGCAGTACAAAAAGAGAGAATTTTGTTTCTAGAAATGTTTGTTTTTCCCCCAAAAAAAGAACTTCTGGGAGGCAGATTCGGATCCTATCGTGCTATGACGTGCCGCCAAAGGCTTGAATTGTCTAATGTTTGCTCATACTATGACGAAGAATGAATCATATGAGAGTGAGAAGAAGCACAACAAGAACAAGAGACGCTCTTTGATAGCAGTCGGCGGAAAGCTTGTTGGTGAAACCTCTTTACCAATCTTCAATTTGGTTGTACTACCAAAGATCGCGTTTTTATATTCAATAAAATAAAGAAACAGGGCACGTAACAAGTGTGCCGAGTAGCTTGTCTCCGAAGGATTGGCCAACTCACAAAGTATGTTATTGGCATTAGTTTTTGGAGGACACAGTTATATCCAATAATTAATTCATTATTGCGCTGCGAATGCGAACAGGTTCATTGAATATATTATGAGATTAGCTTCAGTCGACTAACAGGTATTGGCCAAAACAGAGAGAACATCTTATGGTGATAACCTAAATTCCAGCCATCAAAATAATTCATTGATTTGTGACGTTTATATTCTCTTTTTTTTTTCTCAGTTTTCTTCATTGACCAGACAATTAACATCTTTTAAGGGAAACTATCTTTATAAAAATGATAAGTAAGACACTAATATAACTATTGGTGATAGTTAAATTAAGCGGGTGCCAACTGTTTCCCATTATTGAAACATATGTTCCGGAAGCCTAATTTATAGAGCGTAACCAATTATACTAATAAATTACAACACTATAAAATATTTCAGATGTAATTTAATAATGTAATAAGCTACAACTACTATATCTAATAACAGCTAAAATAATAGGCAGAACAATAATAAAAGGAAACACTCAAATATCTATAAATTATTGCTACTCAAATAATTTACATAAAGCAATAATACAAAGAATGGAGAAAATCAAATTGCCTTATATAATCAAGAGGCAAGTGATTATTAAAGGATGTTTACAAACAAATGGGAGGGTATATTTATACCCAAACTTCTGCCCCCTCCCACTAACATTTGTTGGTGTGGGACTTTCCCACTACCAACACTAGTACTCTGTTATTATTTTATTTTACCGTTCATCCGTGTCTTAAAATAAGGCTAAATTTGTCGTGTACACAAATTTATGGCAGTTCTCAACTGTCTTGTTAACTCAAACTTCTTCATCCAACATTTGCTGCATTATTCTATATAAATATTTTACTATTTGCTACTGATAACTGTGGTATCTGCAGTATCGTGATTGGGATTCACGGAAGCCGTTAGTCTATCACTGTCATATTTCTCCAGATGGGAGCAGTACGTTCAAGGTTTGCCTCTACTTTATTGTAGTTTCATCAACTTTTAACAAGCTCTATAAAACACATACACAACGTATATGCTGTTATAAATGCAAATCCTTTTTTCAAGATGTACCTCCGTGGATATTGTGGATGGTATCATGTTCTCTAATAATTCAATGGCATGTGGACTGGTTATAAAATATATTAATTTATAATTAATATAGTAATATAATACTCTATAATTAATCTAGTAACTTCCGATCCCTTTGGCTGGTGATTCAGGGTCCCTTTTTCCAAGACGCACGGACGCTCTTGCAGAAGAAGCTAGGTGACGACAATATTCTGCTGGTAAAATTTGCTGAGGTGGGGCATGGAAACAAGCAGAATCCTGCTCAGGACGCATATGATCGCTACAGTAAATTCGCAAGAGAGGGAATTCGTGTTGGTCTTCGCCTTTACCGGTTTTTTGGTAATCTGTGAACCTGTCCATATGAAATGCTGCGTCATTAATTCTTTATGCTTGTACTTGTTGTTAATCCTTATTGAGAGCATCGTTCTACGTATGCCTGATTGCTTGTTTTGGTTTTTGTCTTATTTTTATAACTAACTTCCTGCACTCCTCGAACTACTTATTACCTTGGATTACCAAAGTGAATGTAATCGGCACTTGGTTTGATTGATGTCTTCTTGTTAACTTTGTGTGGGTGGAATGCTGCCATTAATAATGGAAATTCAGAGCATCTGTGTATTTTGATACCATTTTTTTCTCGGTTTTAAAATCTTTTTATTATTTCTTACATCTCACGCTTTTTTGCTTGCACAAAACGTTTGAATCTTTGACAACTAATATGTATCTGACGTTGTCTTTAGAGTTTTTAGACAAACTTGTGTGTACTAATATAGAGGCACTGATGAGCATAAACTTCTTATCAACTGATCAGTTTTTAAAGATGGCGGAAAGGAAGAAAAAAAGAAGGATCAAACATCATCAGGTGTCAAATGTTACTTTGTTAGGACAGAATCCCGTGCATCAGTTGATATCAGCGAATCTTACATATTATCGGGCAAGTCAGTGTTTGTAGCTCGATCTTTATTTATGCATGCTCACACATTACCCAGTTTGGACAAGTTTATGGTTAGGTATGGTACTCTGTGCAGGCACCGTTTTCAGGTTTATATATTATTATGTCCACAAACACAAGAAACAGTTGATGAAGTTACTGACATCATGTATTTAGGTTTTCTCTAATTTTGTCTAAAACCTTGACATTTGAAGTTGACATGGAATCTGTGGATGTACAAACAATTGACGATGTGCATTGTCAGGTATGATCAATTATTTTGTCATCTCTATATGTACGTTTTAGCCCTCTTTTGGCATATGAGAAAACTGTTTTTTGTTCATTTCTTTTTAGGATGAAAATGGTGAACTTGTTTATCACAATGGGAAAGCACGGATTCATACTGATGGAACCGGGTTTATTTCTGAGGATTTAGCTAAGCTTTGCCCTAGAAATGTGTCTAACGGAATTAATATGAAGGCTAAAAATTTCATGGTATCTCTCTGTTTTAATACTTTAATTTGCATACTTTATTTGCTCACGTTGTTCTTTTTCATTTTTTGTATCACTATTACCCATGTCGCTTTATGACGTAGTGCAACAAAATTATAGTAATATATCATGTTAGTACTTGGCACGAACTTACTATAGCTTATACATCGACGTGTTTTTCTTTTCTTTTTTAATTATTGTTGATATATGATTAATTAATATACTTCTTGAAGGATAAGACTTGAATCTATTTAGTATATATGCATTTTAACGAGATAGAAAATGATCGTACACCTTTGGTTGGACACAAGAGGTTGATGGAAAATGGTCGTAAACCTGGTCTGACTGCTGATCTGACATGTCAACCTGTCTCAACATCCTATAATGCTGTAGTCTGAAAAGTTTTCTCTGAGTTTTATTTTAACGATCAAAAGTTTGGAAAGATGATTTGAACTGCTAACTCTATCAGACATTGATATGTATTATGTGCAAGACTAGTAGATTATAACATTATTACCTAGTTTCTTTTTAGATGCACGTGCGTTTGTGTTATTTTTTACCTTGATTTTTGTTCGGCAAACATGTATTAATTGTCTTTTGGCATTCATTGTTATTTTATTTACAATGGAATAAGCAACTGTTATATGCTCTAACGCTTCATTATATTGGATAACATCCCTATTTTAGATATCCATTGGAACTGCTGTGTTAAGAAACTATTTCTCCTTCCATACTCTCTATTTTCAAGAGTTGGAAGTTCTAGACTTCTATCGTTTTCTATCTCATTGCATGGACCCTTAGAGCTGCAATTCACACTTCCGAGTGTCAAATGGTCTACTGCTACTTTTTTCTTGTCTTCTTTCTCATTTGGCTCTTTAAATTTTGTCTTTGATAGAGCTCTTTTCCTTACCAAGACTTTAATGATTGTGATTTTCTAATGTGGTTGGATAGGATAATACAACTTTGGCCACTACAAATATGGAGTCCAGCACAAATGAAGCAGTACCTTCCTTACTGTTCTGTGAAATTTTGAAACTGCAGAGATGCATTGCATGGATTTTATTCTGATATGTTTTTCTTTCTTTGACTAAGCCTTTGCTGATCCAATGCCGTCTCTATCACAAGGGAAGCGCCATGAAGGGCACACTTCTAATCAACAAAAAGGTACTAACCCATTGCTTTTTTTCCCCCTTTAAATTTTTGTGTGGAAATATGATCGTCTTAGTTGTAGTATTTGGTAATTTATGCAAACGAACTCCTAGTTTTAATTCCTGTTTTGTTGAACTCATGGCTCACAATATTGTTCCAACTTGTAATTTTCCAAATAATAAATTTTGGATGTTAAACTGTTATCCGTTTCATGCTTTAATAGGAGGAGGATTTCTCAAAAGAGTTTGATGATGTTAGTTGACTTGAAAATGCATTATTACAGATATAATGCAGATATTTTGGGTCATTGCTTGAACAGAAATGTATACTAGGGCTGCTACATGGGAATTAGGGGAGGAAGGGGTTGCTTGGGTAATTAGGATAATAAGTCTATAAAGAGGGGGTTGGAAGATGTATTTGATGTCAAGTGAATATGCATATTTTTACTGTTTACCCTACTCTCTTTATGTCTAATGAGGGCTTTGTTGCTCACTTTCTGATGCAATATTGTAAATTCAATCTTGATTGTTTAGGTATTAGGATAGAAGAGAAGATAGGGAAAGAAGAGAATTAGAGAACTAGAGGGTAACGAGGACAGAAAACAGAGGAAACAGAGAGAAGCAACAGAAACAGAATTGTATTCATCAATCATCAAAGTCATCTGTACATTGGAATGGTTAGCCTTATTTATATAGGCTAATGTAATACACATAGCTTGCTTGCCGCCTACACTA
>JBAGKO010000008.1:10214140-10236828 GCA_037177275.1 Acacia concinna
CTAATGTAAAAATAATTTATATCACATCACAACCCTTACATGTAATTTAAATAAATTGGATAATAAAATTAAAATTAAAACATTAGTCCATACTATAAGATGATAAAATGGAAAGAGGAAGGAGAAAAGTGAAAAAATGAAGAAAGTTGGTTGGGGTAGTGGAAATTTTAGGGAAAGAGGAAAGAGAAAAGTAGAAAAATGAAGAAAGAGAAAAATGAAAAGTAGCTTTTTGAAAAGTTAATTTTAGAGGAAAAAAAGTTGGTTTGGGGTCAAAATGACTTTTTTAAAAAATAATAGTGTTTGGGAATTTTTTTTCTTAAAAGTTGGTTTAACTTGATTTTTCTCATGGTATCCAAACAGCTGTTAGTATGTTTTGGTCTTTGACCAAATTATTGGTCTTTTAGTCTAATAATGAAATTTTCCCTTAATTGTATGGTCCTTTAAACTTTATTTTTCCTGCAATATATATAATATGACCCCTTTAAACTTTAATCTATATTTAGACAACCCACACACTGTAAGGTTTGTGCAGATTAGTGATGCATAAAATTAATTGTATGGGAGTTATATAACTACATACATGTAAGAGTTTAGGGGTTCCTTGTAAAGTTTCATAGATTGGAAAAGTTATCTATAGGTAAAACAAAGTTTAAAGGGTTAGCAAGAAAATAAAAAGTTAAAGAAGATCCACTTATTCTGATGGAATCGCGAGAGGATATAGAAAGGATATGCACCAAAAATAATTGCAGCAGAGAGATTCAAAGTTCTTCTGAAGTATTGTAGAGTTCTAAAGAAGAAGATTAAAAAAAAAAAGAAACGGAGGTAAACCCCGTAAATACCTCAATTCTTTGCCTCATTCTCATTTTAAAGTCTAAAAGATAAAAACTTTACCATCAAGAGCTGCAGCCAGAAGATCCTTAAAAAAATTATAATGTTATGAAAAATGAAAGTTAAAGCCAAATGATGAAAAAGATATCCATATAGGAGAAAGAAGAAGAAAGTTAAAGCATACGTACAGTCCACTCATGATGAAGCAAATGGCAGCTGCATAAATCCTTCCACCACTTTCACCTTTGTACATAACCAAACGACTTCCATACCAAGCCATAAAAGCCCAAATTGCAAAAGACAAGCCAGAGCTTCCCACAGCCAAACCCTTTGATATACCTTGTTTCATTCCAAGCCTTGAGATTCTGACAAGTATTGCTTTATATCTCTCCATGATTCTTCTCTCTGCTGTGAACGAATACAGTGTCTTTATAGAGCTTAGTGCCTGTTCAACAATGGTGTTTGCCTTGCTATACTCTTTGTGGGACTTCTTTGCTAAGTATATTAGGTATTTTCCATAGAGCATTCCTGGTATTATCAGAAGAAGCAGTGTTGGGTATGATACTATTGCCAGTCTCCATGAGAAGTAAGTTGAGAATGCTATCCCTGAGATAAATGATGATGATTGCATCAAAAATAGAGGCGCCTGGCAAATTCAAAAATTAAAATATCAGTTTTCTATTAAAAAAAATATATAAGTAGAGGGTTTTCTTTATTAATGCAATAATTTAATGGCATGTGATTGGATCTCATAAAAAGTTGTTGTATTTTTTAAACTGGTTGTTAGTTGATAACGAGCACTACGAAAATCTGATCAGCTTGTTCAAAATATACATTAATAAATATACTTTGAACTATTTTCATGTACTGTGTTTGTTGGGTGTTGTCCTAAATATATCGAAGTTCTGTCTTTAACGTGTAAAACCCTAATAGGCTATTAAAGTAAGTCCTTAAAGCTTCTCTCTCTCCATTATCTTCTACTACTTCATCTTTCTTTGAAACCCTAACTATGATTAAAAATTGAAACTGATTGAGTGCCAAATTCTGAGCAACTAGCTAGCTGCCTCAAAATATAGATTATATTCCGTATTTGGAGGACTATAAAAGAAGCAAAAAACGAGAGAAGTACCCTCTCTTGTTGGAAATTAACCACGACAATTAACATTTGAAGTTTGAATAATAAAGTTTTAACCTTTTCACTGAGAAGTTCTTGGAGAAGGGAAGTATCCTTTGATATGCTGTTTATGATGTCTGAAGTTGTTGCTTCTTGGGAATTGAAGAATCCCACTTCTTGTCTTAGCACAGCTTCCAAATACTTGTACCGAATTCTCAATACCTGCCTCTCACTTGTTTTGCTCCAGCAATACCCTTCTGCAAAAAGAACATGAATATCTAAATCAATACAGATATAGACTTATCAACATATATGAATGTTTCTATATCTATATATATTTGCTTCAAAATCAAATTTGACAAATTCTACATATTACTTTCTCTTGCATCGCACTACGTCAAGATTTTCTTTTCATAAAACTAGGGATTTAACTTTAGGTTTTCAAACAGCATCAATTTATTGTTCATCAAACAGGTAAAAGTGAAGATGCCCCTAAGTGCACACTGCCATATGATGCCTAGTACTGCTGCTATACTCTAGCTAGCTAATGTTAAAACCTTTGTCACGTTTGTATCAAAAAAGTAAAGCAAAAATATAAAACAACAAAAAAAAGAAGCAATATTATTAGAACTTACCCATGAAGGCCAACGCCATGACTGCTAATCCCAAGTAAACAAAATATAAACTACACTGTAATCAAGAAATTTCGGGTTAAAAAAAGAAAGAGAAAAGGTTTGAGAGAGATGAATAATAGTATGAGAGAGATGAGGCCAGGAAGGAATATATGGGAAAAAGTGAAGACTCAGATTGATAATTTAGTCAACTTTTGGATACTAACCTTGTCAACCTCGGCCATGGAAAAATTCCAACCATTATTTTGTTGTTGTTGAGCATTCCCATTACCTAAGCTGTTCATGATACGGCTAGCAAACACAAGCAAAACGTTTGTGGACATACCGTCTCCTATTGCTCCCAAAGCTCCCAACAACATAAGCACAACATCAGTCCACTCAGCATATCTGAAAATTTCAAGTATTGAACCTTTCTCTTTCCTGTTCCTCAACTTCTTCTCTCTACCTTTTTCTGGGGAACTCATTTTTTTCTTGCTTTAATTGGAACAACAGTCAATATGAAAGAAAATATAACTAACTCCCCGGGGGGGGGGTATAGAAAGAGATATCGGATATATGAACAATGAAAGTAATTGGATGATGATAACATGCAATTACATATGGAAATAATGCTGATCTGAGTGGTATATTCCTTATGTTATGAAGCAACCCAGTGGAATATATATGTAACAAATTAAAGCTGTGTGAAGAGAGCATTGTGGGGTTGTTAAATATATAATTTATGCATTTTAATTGGCTTTTTCAGCAAATGGCATGAGATAAGATACAACCTCATCTGTCTAGTTTTGGAGAAAGATGAATGTGACTCTCCTCCAATTTGCCATCATAGTACTTGCTCCTCCTTTTATTTTTTATTACTTTATTAGTCTCATGTGAGGCTGCTCTGTCCATTGTCGGCTTCTGCCTGGCCAGCTCCTTATTCAACATCCATCACCAAGTTCCATTGTTTCTCATTAAAGACACAACTTAAAATTTCAAATCAACGCAGTGGGGTATATAGTAATTAATTAATTAATTAATTAATATGGTTCAAAAACAGACACCACAGATCAATTTTAATTTTTCTTGGTGTATAACTCCTGCAAAAAGCCACTACATGATACAAATTTTATTAAACAAAGAGTCTAAAAGGAAGAAGGTAAATATTGCATCATTCGTTAAAATGTACAGTGGCATTCAGAATAACATACTATAAGCTTGAATTAGTGTGAATGATCTGTTATATGGAATTTGAAAAATGAGTTGTAAATTCATGGCTCATGGGTACTGCAGCTTATTAGAGTTTTTATATACTCCTCTATTAGTTGGGAGAGGGATGATTTTTATTGTCCTTAAAATTAGTCTTTTCATTAAATTTGTATATGGAACGTACAATTTTACCTCTAATTATTGCTCTCAGATTTTTCAGCTAAACAGAGTCAATGAGGTTTAAATTTTTGTTCCTTTTAATGGAATATGTTGGAAGTACCTTATAAATAGGAGTATATCAAAGTATTTATAGTAACATGTCAGAATTTTTTTATACACCAAAGTTTAGGTTAGTTAAATCCTTGAGCTCATTATGACTAGCCCATGCCTTCCGGGTTCAAAGAGCCATAGCTATGAAGATTTCAAAAATTTTATTTTGATCTTCTAATAATTTTTTGGCAACCTTCATCTCCTAATAATCTAACCATTAGGTAGGTATGTTATGGAAAAAATATAAAGAAAAATGAAGAATGTCGAGAAAGCATTAATACGAGTTTTTTGAGCCAACACTAATTATTTCTGCCACCATGAAATTACAGACGTCTTTCTTAAGTATATATAGTATTTCGAAAATTATTTGAAATGGAAGACCATCATCAAGATGATATATAAAGAAATGTATAATGGCAATTAATTTTGTTTGCTTATATGTGCGATCTCACAAGCCGTCGTCAAAAAGAGCATCTATGTTTCTCAGAAGTAGAGAGGAAGGTTGGTATAATATATTATATACTCACAACACTAGCTAGCTTCATATATATATATATATATATATATATATATTATTCTTTATTTATAGTGATAATGAAGATACGTTGCTTCAATAGTATTGACACGCTGGAGCATGAGTGTATATATTGCAAAGATTCTGCCCATTAATTCTCCTTCTTAATGTTAAGCCAACTCATATAATCAGCATCGATGTGTGTGTGTGTGTGTGAATTGATGATGATTATATTGCTTTTTCTAAACGAATAAATAATTGCATCTGTATCCGTTCTGACGAATTTTAAGCGCTAACCGAACTGTTGTCTATATTTAATGTCACAAAAGAGAAGGAAGATCTTGGAAAACACTTAGCTTTAGTGGATCCAATATTCCATATCTAATGTTGATTGCTTAATTATACTGTCATTAGAAAAATAATAGAAAAAACTAATCTTCACGAGGTGTACGTGATTATCATTATTCTTAATTAAACAATAATTAATTGGTCGGTCTAGAAGTTAGGACATCATACGTTTTTCAACTTGTATAATTAATCAAATAATATACCCCAAAATTTTGGCAGATTTTCTGACTAAGTTATTGACACTCTTGATTATTTCAAAATCAGGAAGCTATATATTACACAAGTTTCTTGTAACACCCTGAATATTTAAATCCGATTCATATAAAGCCTTATAAATGGGAGATGGGTTCGAGCAGCAGCACATGACAACTGAGTTATGAGCTATCAGGAGGACTTTAAAACCTTGTCTTCATTGGTGACACCTGTAAAAGCACAACAAATAGAATATTAGGGAAAATTTTAGAAAAAGACGGTAACGAAATTAAAAATCCTAAATCAGTCACTTTATACTTTTTTTTTGTAATTACGAAAGTGCCATTAGATTTTTAACAACATAAGTATTTTAATTCAAAAAAAGAGCATATCAATTAACAACAGCATCACAAACAATTCACAGCGTAAATACGTAGTACCAAATGCTTTTGGTGTTGTTAATTGAGATACTTTTATTGTGAATTAAGATATTCGTATTGTTAAAAATCTAGTGGCACTTTCATAATTACAGAAAAAGAAGGTACAAAGTGACTGATTTGAGATTTTTGATTTCGTTGTTCTGATTTATCTTTTCCCTATTTTGACTATCTTTTTCTGAAATTTTCCCTAGATACTATCCTTATGATATATTTCACAACCCCTAAAAAATCAGGAAGTGGAAATTAAATGAATCATTCCATCAAAAAGTAGGGTAACTTGACAACAAAAAGATGATAGTGTAACTCAAGAGAGATGAGAGGAGTTTAAGGATATATAGTTTTAGCGTTACTTGACTCGGAGCTCTCACCTTACACCATATATTGCCTAGGCCGAAAACATGAGAATATTGAGCAGCTATAATGGCCATTAAAAAATTGTTAATATAATGTTACAAAGAAAAATGTTTTAATATAAAGAAAATACTTAAGTCAAATTCCTTATATCCATTTCATCAAATTCTTTAATATCATGACATCAACTCAAATACAACAAATAAGATATATACATGATCATGTGATTGAAAAACTTGACAAAATTGATATAAGAAATTTAATGTAAGTAAGGTCTTTAATATAATAATGACAACTAAAATAACAGTTACAAATGAAGGATTAATGATGGTTTAATATAATAAAATCAGTTAAATGCCATTAAAACCAGTCAATTGAAACATATCAAATCTGAACGGTCAATTCAAATATTCATTTTCTTAGCCTTTTTACTATCTCAAACTCACATTTTATTATACGTGAAGGTTACATCTATAAAAGACTTCTATACCATTTATAAACATGTGCCGGAGATGATTGAAACTTGAAAAGCATACAACGGCATGGAAAGCAAATTTGTTATCTCAAGCATCTCTTGCAATTGATTAAGAGTGTCTTCTCATTAGTTGATATCCACATTATCTCGTGTTCCCTCACCAAAATATACATGTGATCGAATTGATTATAAATCTGTGGATTTCTTCTGGGGTATAGGTGACTAAAGGAGATTCATCTACTTAATAAAGACAAACTCTTCTTACTTGTGGACGAAGGGGATTTGGGTATTCGTCCCTCTCACAAGTAGCAAAACAAATATGGAGAATCCTCACATCTTCTTATCTATCTCTTCTTGCATCCACTCTTAAGGTGAAATACATTGTTATTAACTATGCATCGATTATCAAAAAGCCCTATAATGCCTTATGAATGTGGTAAGGAATAGCAAATCAGGCTGATATCATTGTAAATGAGCTTCAATGGAAAGTGAGATTTGGTACTTCCATTCATCCTAACCATCCCTTGTGATGGCAGATCGTGATCATCCTCACCTGAGCATTCTCAAATATAGTAGCTGATGATCTCATACTGCATAGTCCCTTCCTTGGAATCCCATAGAATAGAACTATCCTTTGGTTCATTCTCTCTATCCTCATAATGTTTTTAGTGTTATTCCTGATGCTCCACTTTCCTTCTCTAATATTTCTAATCAAATATATTGGGTTGGGATAAGTCTGGTGTTTATACTGTTGAGGATGGATACTCTGATGAGTTTGAGACAATCTTATACTGAGTTTCATGATCCTTTTTGAAAATTCTTGTGGTATATCTCTCTTCCCCCCTCTCCCCCACAACAAATACATTTTATTTATTTGGAAATTGCTACATAGGCCGTGCTTTCATGTGACATTCTCAGATATCATCATCTTAATGTTCTAGGTCTATGCTCATTTGGTTGTCATCAAAAGGAAACTATGAAACATGTTTTTAAGCATAGGTATTCTTATATTGAATGCAATTCTATTTAAGGTACTATCAGACAACTCTCTTAATGGGGATTCGAGTTAGTTTTTCACATTGTGAGAGACTAGGCCTTCCGTTAAACCCAACCTCCATCTATGGAACATTTATTTGATCTTTGCTTGATTTTTAGGGCAGTCCAGTTTGAATGTTTCCATATAAAAATTGACAACACTAGCAACCTCCAATTTCATTAGAGGCTAAAGGATACACTTACTACCTTGTATCAAGATAATCATTTATCTTTTTTTAAGGGCATTATAATTCCCATCAATGTTATATAGAGAAAGAGAACCATTGCCTTATATGGGAAAAATATATCAAATCCCCTCGTTGTTGCGCAAGAGACCAAGAATCTTTTATCCTTCTCTCATTATCAAGCTGATTCAATTGTAGTTCGTAACAAGTCTGTGCAGCCTATGAATGCGGTCTTTAATAATATTAGTTGGACACTTATATTACATATTGTTAAAAGTAGGTGCGTTACTCTGTCAAACTTGGACGTGCCTTCAAGGTTAACCTCTGCATCACTTACAGCGTTTTGAAGATAAAACAAGAACCATATGTTTAATTATAAATGCTTTCGATAAGCTCTTTCTTGGATTATTAAATCCCTTAATTCTCTCAAGGAACCTCCTCACTACATCTTTTGGCATCAACCAAGCAATTTGCTCGAAAGCTTAGCCATGTACAAGTAAAAGGAAATATTGTCATGGAGGATATAATGTCATTTATCTCTTTATTTACTTGTTTCGACGTAGCAATATTGTTAATCCTTATTCATATGCATTCACTAACCTTCCTTATTTACTTTAATATTGTCTTTATGATGTACTTTAACGTTTGTTATTAATATCATTTGGCACTTTACCAATCAAAATTAAAAAGGGTTAACATAATGTTTGGTCCTTATAGTTTACCCTAATTTTAGTTTTAGTTTTTATAAATTTCAAACTATAGGTTTTAGTCTTTCACAATTTTCCTTTCGTCTAAAAGGGTAGTCCGTCTAATTCATCTAAAATGTTAGTCTCTCTAATTTAACAAGGACTTTAATGGTGTCCAATATGATTATGTGGCACTAACACTGTCAATTATGCTGATGTGGTTGATGATTTGGACAAGCTGAGTATGATTCTTGTAGCTTTGGTGGCATAAGTGATAAAACTAAAAAAAAGAAAAAAAAGAGAGAAGAGAATAAGGGGAGAAAACGCCAATTCTACTATTCTTCATCTTCATCAAGAGAGAGATCAGAACCCATCTGAGGACGCAGCTGATATTGATATCAGCATCCCAAACAGCTTCCTGTAAGTCGGTGACCACCTTCAAGGGACAAAGTGGCGTAATAATCATATCAAAGCAAAAGCTATCCTTCAAAATCTCATTTTCAAGCAAATTCTAATTAATCATATTGATTGGCAACCATATTCAAGCAAATTCATGTTTGTTTCCTCATTTTTTATGTATTATTATTACTCCAAAGACTAGCTCGATCTATTTCTTTTAATTCCTGCTCAGGCAACGACAAAGCCAGAGCCAACTGGACTTGGGGTATATTTTAGGATCCAAGTATTGTGGGGAAGGGATTCGACGAAGATGGTAAATGAGATTCGATGATTTTCCAGATCTAGAGAGGATTGTAGCTCTGATTGATGTGGTGCTCATGGAATGGCGTTTTTTTAAGTTCCTTATTTCTCAAATCTCATCCCTCTACAGTGAAGACGATGACGATAACGCACAGAGATAATGCTCCCAGATTTAACAAATAAGATGATGGAATTTTTTTTTTCCAAAATTAAAATCACATTCTTAGTCAGCCTACTTAGTCACCATGACATGTCAACAAAATAGCGGTGTTAGTGACATTTCAGCAAACTTAACACCATTAAAAGTTCTTATAAAACTAGAGGGACTAACGTTGTAAATAGAATAAAACTTAAGGGATGAAACTAAAACCTATACTTTAAAATTACAATAACCAAAATCAAAATTGAGTAAAACTATAAGGATCAAACATTACATTAAACCATAAAAAGCTATAAATAAGAGTCTTCTTTCTTCTTCCATACATTCACACACTATTTACAACAATCTTATCATAAGCATATAATATTGAGGCATGTGTAGTTCTAGAACTTTGTTTTTTTTTTTTTTTCAACATGAATTAATTGTTAGCACGTAGTATAGGAAAATCTCCCACTACTGCTAGCAGGAAAATTGCCGGGCAGAGGTTGATTAAGATGTGATTTGATCCCACCTCTTTTTGTTTTAAAAAAAATGTATAACTATTGGGCCACTAAAGCTTTCCAGTAATATTGTGCACAATATAAAAAATATTATATAAGATAAATATCAGACTAGTTTGAGATATATAAAATGATGACTAGCTAGGATAGTAAAGTGAACAACAACTTTCACATAACATACCATATAAGGATGTCTTAGCAAATGGCATGTTATTTGTACGTGTAACGTGTGCATTGACAAGAACTTTAAGTAGGAATTTGCATATTCATGACAAGAATAGGTAGGCCAACAATAAATGTCACCTAACAAATTACAATAACAACTTAACGAGTGACAAGTTAAATGCATGTATACATTTAAAAGTTTGAGCAAGGACTTGCATATGAATGACTAGAAAAGCTAAGTAAATAATAGCTTTCACATAACAAAATTTTGCTTAATTAATAACAAGAATGGCTTAGTCAATGATGTTATTTGTGCGATTCATTGATCAAGACGTGAAATAAACTTGTCACAGTTCTCAGCTGTAGATTAATTTCACTTTTTCTTAATTGTAACTGTACGTAGTGATATATAACAATGCTGTTAATGAGTAAATATTGAAAAAAAAACATAAATTTTTATACATAATAAGGCCACACAAATTTCAAGGAAACCAAAGAAGAGCATCATCCGGTATATTAGGCTTTAAGGTATATAGCTCTAAATATTATAACAATTAAGTGGCCTTTGATAGGTTAACTGGGTCCGATTTGAAACGAATTTGCATTAGCCCACAAAAAACAAATAAAAAATTGAAAAGACTAACAATTAAAAAATAGGGACCATGACCACTGAGTGGAGCATTTAAAAAGAATATGATATATATCTTTAATAATCAGACCCAGAATTATCTGGAGAATTTCCATGTTACTAAATATTTCTCCTCCTCAATCATAAAACGTTGGTCCACATGTTGACCATAAATGATTAAGTAATTATTTATTTTAGGTTTTTGAGTTCACAGTGAACATATTAAACATGTGTTGGCTTGTATATAAATTAATTATAGGGCATGCGCATACCATATCTAAAGTGGGCTATGTACTATGGAGCTAGGGTGATAAAAGGGAGTTTGAATTTGAATGCAATTATGATGCACGGGAATAAGATTGTTTGATTTCCTTGAGATAATAATAAAATGTAGAGATCAATACATTGGATTTGGATATATATAGTGGGTTTGATCAATGGGTTAGTTAAAAACTTAGTACAATGAATGACTAAAACTGCTTTACATTTAGTTATTGGTTTGGTATGATTGTCCTAAATTGACCATAATAAAACAATAGTTTATGTGGAAAATGTGTACCCTAGCCTCATGAGAATGATTTATTTCAATAATGTATTTTCTTTTGTCTTAAACATACGTCACTTTCACTTATTTCACTTTTTTTTTGGGGGAATATGACACCATGATATTTAAATAGCAAGAGTTTTACAAGGAGCGTTAAGTTAATGTACAAAAAAGAATTACTAAAAAACAGCTAAGAAAAGCATGTAATGGAACAACTTTCCCTAAAGTGAGTAAGAAGGCATGAATCAAAGACAAGAATTCTGCTTGCCAAGTCATTATGTTGGATGGGTGTGAAGATAAAGCCTTATGGACACAGTGGACGTACAATTATTGCGGCTTGGAATCATATCTTGTATTCGCTCATATTGATGCATCCAGTAGACTGAAGCTCGTAAATACTTGGACAGGAATGAGAGGCCTGCCTTAGCTTAGCTTGTGGCAAATGATACATACTATGTCAATAGTAGTATCACAGTGTTGGTTTAGCCTCTTTTGGCATATAGAGGAGAATATATATCGCAACCATTTGTATTGAGACAAATTGATGAGTCAGAAATTAAATTAAGGCAGACATATAATTCCACATATCAGTGAAAGATGACCATCCTAATAAAGGTGGAGCAGAGTTTGCTTTTAACTACGCCTTGAAATCTTGAAAATTCATCTAAGGGATCATGATGAGTAACCATATCAGGGGACAAGACATAAACATATGTTCTAAAGATTTCTCAACGTCACAACTAAATAAAACATCCCAGTGATAACTGATAAGGCATTGGTGGCGACTCTCCTTAATTTATCACCACAAAGTAAGGCATTGTTCTATACTTTCCAAACGGGAAATAAATGGATTTTCCAAAGAAACCTCTAATAATTCATCAAAACCTGAGTTAATCTAATTGAAAGATTGAGTGAGGTGAGTGTTGGAACTTAGGATATCACTTCTATGTGGAGCTCAATTTTTAATTGTTCAGTTTTATTTATTTCCTATTTTAGAATTTCCTATTTCGTGTGTTTCCTATTTTATGAAAAGAAAAAAAATAAAAAAAAGGAAAGAAATAAATAGAGAACTCTAATAAGGGTTGAGTGCGGCTGCCACATATTTTATCTGAGGGGAACAACGAAGTTTTTTGACTGCTCTTTGTGAGAGATAATATTTTGGCAGTTTTTTAGCCTGACCGTTTTTTTTTATCATGGTGACAATCTGAAGGTGAATTCTTGTTGGATTGATTTGAATGTTTTTGTGGAGGTTTTAAACACACCAAACCTAATTTTGGATGGTCAAATTATCCATTTGAGTCTTCTATTTTCTTTAAAATTTTCATAAACAACTATATTTTATTCATGTTGTATAGTTTTCTGAGTGACTTTAATCATATTGACAATCATATGGTCATTTGTGGTCCAATTAACATGAATTTAGTAGAGTTGTTTAAGACATATAGATCTTAAATATGAACAGTGGAATTGAATTGGAGCTTCCTACCTTCTCCAATTTTTGCTTGAATGTTGGTACGGGTTATGGGATTGCAGCTTTTAATTTGCATTTGGTGATTTATGTCATACATAGATTGTATCTTTACCTAAGAGATACGTATTTTATTGTTCTATTTGCTTTTCTATTTTTTTTGAGTAAAAATTTTGCTCTTCTATTTTATTACTATAATAATATAATCTGTTTATAATGGATAGTGGGATCTCAAAAATAGCATTAGCATCATCCAAAGAAAACAAGAAACATATCATAGCTGAATTACATTTAACATTATTCAAGGACTGAAGGACATGCAATAATAGATTTGCGACAAGATAATATTCATGAGGGGGCTTGATCCTACTACATGAACAACCAAAGGTGGTGGTTAAGAGGTATAGAAGCATGGCTAATAACTCACAACAAAGATGGTTAAATTATTTAAATAGTTTGACAATGAATATTTTTTTTACAAAAAATATATCGCTATTTAAAATTGTTTTTGAACGATGACTAATATATAATGCCATCAATTTTGTTTTAGGAGATGATTAATATATGGATTATCTAATACGAGCAATAATTTTTAGCTCTATTTTTTCTTTTTAAATATATGTATGGAGTTTGATAAATGTGATTTATATTTTGATAATGCATTTTAGTAAGTTGAAAAATACCCTTTAGTTTCGTTACTCCTCAAAAACTACTTTTGATGGACCTTTTTTTCTTTTTTGACATCACTTTTGATCGATCACCCTAGTATTCTTTTGAAATTTCATTTCACTGTTAATGGGTCATTCTGATTTTAAAGCCGCCGTGTGTGTGTGTGTGTAGATAGAGCGTGAGACTTTGATCATATCATGGCCCCAAAAAAAGCATGATTAAGATGTTTCATTTAATTGAGTCCACACAGACGTACAAATTAAAGCAGGAAATTTGCTATGTTCATATTGCTTTATCGGTATAATTATTCCTTTGCGTGATCAACTTTCATACTAAAGACAAAACCAAGAATTATAAGATTTAACTTTCCTTTTCGTGCAAATTTGTTGTCCACTCACACTGATAATACAAATTAATTAAAGCCTATATCATAGGAGTTTAAGTAACACTGATACAATTAAAGATAATTAAAAGTGATTGACGCTAATAACAAAAAAGTTGACCACTTAATTATTTATGTCGATCTCATCATCAGCATTAACATGAGTTCAAGGAATGGTTCTAAGTTCTAACTTTTAATTAAGCTCACAATTTCTTTTCGTGGTGGTACATGCATCTTATTGGCTCTTACCTATCTGATTGCTTGAAGAAACTAAGCTCAAATATCCTTTATATTTAGCCAGGAGAGAGGTGGGGGGAGTTTCCCATGGAAGAAGCTCACAAAAGAATGAGGAAATTCAATTTTGCAATAAGAAAAGGGGAAATGTGGAGTAGAGGGTTTGATGGAGATGAGAAAAAAAATGTTTGAAGGATTTCTTTGAAAGAGTGAAAGATTATTTTAAAGATTAAAATGTTTTGTTTTAATAATTCTTGTAATCTTTGTCTTCATTATTTTTAGGACATCATTGTCTTTCTTATTATTACTACTTGAGAGTATTTTTCTAGGCACAACTATAATCCTAGAGTATTTGGTGGTGCAATTTTACCCTTAAGTTGTTTTTTGACACTCCTTTTTTTCCCCATATTTTCAATACACATCTTCCTTATTTTTACTACTCATCTTTAACACTTCTAAAAATCAATTTGCAATCTTTCCGGTAGTCATTTGAAATATTTTCTAGACTTATCCTCCATACTTTAAAGCTTAATATTTAATTAGTTCCAATATCATGGAAGATAATTATTTACCTTCACTTCAAAGATTTTTGGGGAGTTAACAGTAAGGTTAAAATTGAAAATAAAATGAAGTGCAAAGTTGTTCCTAAAAATCACTGCAAGGGTAAAATTGAATCACAAAATGTTTTTGGATACTCAATACACTTCAAAAAGTATATCAGGGTGCAAATGAACCTTAACCTGAAATTGAATTGAGTATTTATTTTGTCTTAAACAATCGCTCGGAGATTGTTTAATGACAAATTAAGATGGAAATACTTTGACGGTTTTAAAGAATGGTGTGAATATTATTTCTTAATATATTATGATGCTCAATTACTTCAGTTTTTTAGTGCTTTATACTCTGGCTAGCTATGCTAAAACGTATGTATAAAAAAAGAAAGCAAATATAAAACATAACAAAAAAATAAAGAAGAAACAATATTAGACGTACCTATGAAAGCCAATGCCAAAAAACATAAACTGCACTGTAATCAATAAATTTCAGGTTAAAAAGTAAGAGAAAAGGTTAGAGAGAGATGGATAGTAGAGTGTGTGTGTTAGAGAGAGAGAGAGGGAGAGAGAGAGAGGCCAGGAAGGAATATATGGGAAAAAGTAAGACACAGACTGTATTTAGTCAACTTCTGGAGACTAACTTGTCAATCTCGGCCATGGAAAAATTCCCACCATTATTTTGTTTTTGTTGATCATTCCCATATATAACCTAAGCTTGTCATACGGCTAGCAAAAACAAGCCGTCTTATATTGCTCCAAAAGCATACAAAAACATGAGCACAACATCAGTCCACTCAACATAACTGAAAATGTCAAGTAATGGACCTCCCTGATCTTTCTTGTCCTTCATCTTCTTATCTCTCAAAATCAATAGCTTTCACGCCCTACGAGTTATAGACAAAATACAAGTCATATCTTAGTATCTTAAGACCATGGGGTTGGCTGCAAATGTTCATATCAATTCCCTTAAGCAAGGGAAGTTGGGTCCTAGAGAATAGAAATATACCTTTATAAGGTACTTAATTAGGACAATCAAATGAATACATTTTCATAGGTGAAAATAAAGATAGAACAGTGAATGAAATTCAATCTAGAGATTGGCATTTACTGGTAATGAAGTTCCTAGGAGGGGTGAGATTGATCATATGGTATCTCTTTACAAGACACAAAAACAAGGTAGTACTAAAAAGCTAATGATCCTCAAACATTTCCCTACATTAATTTGAGTGGGAGCTCAAAATAGTCAGCACGATAGAGTTTAGGGTATGAAAATAAGAAGAGAAAGAGAGTAGGCCCAAGATATCTAATTCACCAAGTGTGAGAGGGAGATATTGGATTATGGCTGATCCAACCTTGGTATATGTAGATTACCCTAGCTAAGTTCATCAAATCATGGGGTTGAAATGGAAACATTGAGCATTATGGGTGTCTATCGCTAGCTGTTATATTTAATTCAATCTAATAATGTGCATGAAGGAAACAATTGTGTATGTGAGTTGAGGGAATGCAAATTGTAGCGAAGAGACTATCGCTTTTCTACTGATTAAACTCCTACCTAAATGTCCATATAACTCACAAGCTAAGAGTTACACAAATGTCTATAACTACTGCCAAGCATTGGTTACACAACCAGGTCATATATATAGCCTTTGTTGTTTGCTCTATCTTATTATTACACAAGTGTGTGCTCTCTCTTTTCCTCATCCTATAAGTGGTGTATTTGTTGTGCATCAATAACCTTGTATGACTGTGATCCAGTCTGGTGTACTGAGTATTTGAGGTGGTAGATAGCAGTCCAGACACAATTATAATCTCACATTTTAGGAAACCCATTTTTTGCTTTCTTTAATTGGAACCACCAATATGATAGAGAGAGAGGAAGAAAGAAAGAGATGTCGAGCAAGAGATATCAGATAGATGAACTATGAAAGGACTTGGATGATGATAACATGCAAATATATGGAAATAACGCTGATTGGTATATTCTTTATGTTATGAGTAAACAAAAGCTGTGTGACGACACCACTAAGAGGTTAAGTATATGAGTTTGCATTTTAATTGTTTTTTTTTTCCTGCAAATGGCATGAGATATGATATTAATTTCATTTGTCTAGTTTTGCAGAAAGATGAATGTGACCCTCCTCCAATTTGCCCCTATAATACTTGCTCCTCCTTTTGTTTTTTATTACTTTATTAGTCTGATGTGAGGCTGCTTTGTCCATGGTCCCCTTCTCGCTGTTCAGCTCTTATATTCAATATTCATCACCAAGTTCCATTAATGTAACTCCTGTAAAAGTCTCGAAGACAATGTAAATATTGCAATATTGTGCAGTGTCATTCAGAATGGTCTTCATAGGCTTGAATTAGTGTATTGTGTTATTTGGAATTTGAAAAATGAGTTGCAAATTCATGGCTAACGGATAGGACAGCTTTTTAGAGTTTTTATATACTCATCTAGCCCTATAGGTATATATGACAGCGAGAGGGAGGGTGTGTGTGTGTGTTTTTTTTGTTATCCTTAAAATAAGCCACTCATTAAATTTATTTACAATTTTATCCATAATTTATTATTTTGGGCTTCTCAATTCTCATTCACTCCTTCATATTAAAATAGATAAACTTGAAAATTTATTAAAGTTTAATATAACATCTATGAAGTTTAAAATTTTTCTTAATTTCAATGAAACATGTTAAAATTACTTTATAAATAGGACCAGGTCCATAAAGTATGTACATAGCAAAGATTTAAGAAATTTTACATTAAACCTCTTATTAATTACTTTACCACCACTCAAACTTTGTGTTTTTATCTGATAAATATTTTGATATTCTAATAAGATAATCATTAGGTAGGTATGTTATGAAAAAAAAGAAGGACAAAGAAGAATATCAAGATAAAGCATTAATAGGAGTTCTTAGAGTCAACACTGACTATTTGTGCGACCATTAAAATATAGGAGCCTTCCTTAACTTGATAATGTTAATAGTTGTAAAGTATATAGAAGATTATTTGAAATTCGAAGGCCATCATGATGGTGATATATAAAATATCATATAATGGCCATTAATTTTGTTCCTTTATATGTGTGATCTCGCAAGTCACAAGCTGTCTCGCCACGAAGAGCATTGAAGCAGAGAGGAAGGATACTAGTACTTAATACTACCTCATTTTTTAAATATAATATTCAATAGACTTTTTTTTAGAGAATTACAAATAAAAAAACTAATTACATTATTTCAAAGCATTTAAATTTATTGTTTTTCTTAAAATTATTTTATCTAATTTATAAACTGATATATAATATAATGATACACTACATATGATATGATTGAGTAACTTATTTATTTTTCTTAATCTACAAAAAAAATCAATTAGATCTTATATTTAAGATTGAAGGGAGTACAATATTTAGTTTGTATAGAAAATTACACTAAAAACTAAATTTTATATTAAGCACAGAAGATAGTACTATTATATATACTCACAACATCTCTACTTAACTGTAAGTTTCGGACCTTCTTTCTAAATGAACACTCACACACTAGCTAGCTTTATACACCGCATGCGCTCCCACACGACATATCCTTTTTATTTTCTAATGATAATGAAGATAAGTTGCTTTAATATTAATGACAGGCTGTCCATTAATTCTGCTGTCTTAATGTTAAGCCAGCTCATATAATCAAATATCGATATGTGTCTGTGTGTTACCATCGTGATGATTGTTATGGCTTCTAAACGAAGATATACTTTCATCTGTAGCCGTTAATGTCACAAAAGAGAAGGAAGATCTTGTAAAGCACTTAATTAGTTTTAGTGGATCCAATATTATATTCCATATCTAATGTTGCTATTAGAAAATAATAGAAAAAACTAATCTCCACGAGGTGTACGTGATTATCATTATTCTTAATTTATTAAACAATAATTAATTGGTCGGTCTAACATAATATAAGAAGCTAGGGCATCATACGTTTTCCTATAATTAATCAGATAATATACCCCAAGAAATATTTAGTGCCTCCAATTTGGAAACAAAAAGGTGAAGATCAAATCACACCTTAATCGTTCTTTGCCCAGAAATTTTCCTACTAGCAATTGGTGGGATTTTTTTTTTAATATATACTTGAGTTTGAGCTATATATTAGGAGGACCGTTACCCTTATTATAAGAATCTTGATGCATGTGTAGTTCTAGATTGTATATTAGTTTATATGTTAGATTAATTATTTTGGAGAAAAAAATCATAGATATAAATATTTTAAAATAAATTAATAAAACTAAATAAATAATTAGTAGTATGCCAAATATAATATAAGAAAAATATCAAACTAGTTTGAGATATATAAAAGGGAGAATTTCATTTGAGGATTAAATAAGTAAATTATTTTTCAGTCAAACCCCAAAATATTTTAAAATTTCTGTTTAAATTTAAAGATCAAAGTGAAAATAAGTTTTTCAGGTATAAAGACAATAATGTCTTTTATCTCATAAACAAGTGAAATTCCTTTATGAATAAATGTGTAACTCTTCATGAATAAGCATAATTTTCCCATAAATAACACATTTATTTATTTTCAGTTGTCAAAATTGTACACTTATTTATAGGGGGATTTCACTTATTCACAAAAAGTTACACATTTATTTATACGAGGATTTCACTTGTTTATGAGATTTGTCTTTTTACTTGAAAAACTTATTTTTACTTTGCTTTTTAAATTTTAACTGAAATTTCAGAATATTTTAGGGCTTAACTGAAAATAATTTATTTTGTTGATTCTTAGATGAAATTATCCTTCAATAAAATGATGACTACAGAATAACGAAGTGATCAAGAACAGCTTTTTTGTTGCCAACATCAATTACAGCTTTCACATAACATATGATAAGAATATCTTAGCTAATGACTAGTCATTGGAGCGAGTGCATTGACAAGAAGTTTAAGTAAGGATTTACAACTGGATGACTAGAAAAGTTAATTAAGTAAATAACTAAAAAAAGGCGGATTATCAACAGAATTGGATGATTTCATGGTCATATCAGTTTGTCACTAATTAATTAGGGATAGAATTAATATCATCACTATGTCGATTTAGTGATGGAATCCTGTTGCTAATTGATTTTCTTATAGTAATATCTTTCACACCACAAATTACAAAAACAGCTTAGTCGGCGACAAGTTAATTATCATATGTGTGCACTGTCAGATTAAAGTAGGGATCCGCATATGAATGCCAATTATGTAACATCTAAATAAATATCAATTTTTGCTTAACAAATGACAATAATGACTTTGTCAGCGGTATTATTTGTGTGATGTATTGACAATTTTAAGTAGACCTGCATATGAAAATGACAAAAGCATCTAAGCGAATAACAACTTGCACTAACAAATTATAAGAACATAAATCTTAATTTATAAAAAGTTGATACATAATATTTAATACAATATTCTTAATTATGTCAGAATTTAAAAACTAAAGTGTACTATACAAATTAAAGAAGAGGTCTCCGTAAGTTTTACAAAATTGAAGAGAGGTACATATACATGCATATGCAAATAAGGAAAGAAATGGAGTTCTAAATAAAATTCGTCCCTTAAGAAAATTATTGACAAATCAATATATCAAATTTATTATAGTATACAAGCATATGCAATTGTACCATTCTAAATTTCAGACGAGGATCAATGGTCGGCAAATTAATTTAAATGAACACATTTTTCTTTCTAGATTGAATTAAAATTTGAAAACTGGATTATAAAAATAATAAGCTAATTTGTTTTGTCTATGTGTGTGTATGTTATTTTTAATTATATACTGTGTACGTATTCAATGATCAAACTCACTGCATATACGCTCACCTTTGTTGGTGACTGGCAAAAGGTTGATAAAAAAGATTTAAAAAGGTGATCAAACTCACTGCATATACGCTCACTTACGTAGATACTTATAGATTGCCCACTATAAAAGTGATTACATCGGCAAGATTTAAACCACAACCTTATGGATTATGAGGAAACTCTTTACCAATTTACCAAACTGAGATGGTATTTGGCATAGTTGTCATGTAGATTAATTACTCTTTTAACTAATTGTAACTGTAGTAGTATAATAGGGCTGTTAATGGGTAAATTAATTTTCAGGTGATATAATATGTGCGTGTGGTACATATGTAGGTTATTCACAAGTTAGCCCACACAAATTTCAAGGAAATCAAAGAGAGCATCATCCTGTATTTTCGGCTTAAAGTGAAAGATATATAGCTCTAAATACTATGATAATTAAGTAGCCTTTGGTAGGTTAATTAGGTCCGATTTACAATTAACTTGCATTAGCATACAAAACAAACAAAAAAGCCAAAGACTATTAATACGAAAGGGACCACGATCACTGAGTGGAGCATTTAAATAGAATATGTTATATACCTTTAATAATCAAACCCAGAACTTTCGGGTCTGTCAGTTGAATTTCCAGGTTCTGCCTCCTCACTTTTTTTTTCTCTCTTTTTTCGCCAACCTGTCTCCTCACTTTCACCTTAACCAAATCTCTCCCTCAGTCATAAAAAGTTGATACTCAAGATGCCCATATATAACTAAAATAAATATGCAAAATTATATAGTTTAGGCTCTTGCGTCCACAGTGTACATATGAAACATGTGTTGGCTATTACATAAATTAATTACAGGGCATGCGCATGCCAAATCTAAATTGGGTTTTGTACTATGTAGGTAGGGTGACAAGAGGGGGGCAAAATTTAGTGAGGAATGTTTTCATTACTTTTTCTCTCTATTTAGTGTATCTACAATTAGATCAAGCTTTAATGATTGTGATTTAATCTATTTACCATAACATTAAATAAATTAGATCTATCACAGTAAATAGATCAAATCTCAACCATTTAAACTTGATCTAATGATGGATTTGTAAGTAGAGAGAAAATTAAAAGAAAAATCAATAAAGACATTCTTCTCTGGGCTAAATTCGATTAGATTGCAATTTTGATACAAGGGAGTGAGATCGTTTGATTTCTTTAAGATAATAAAATGCAGAGATCAGTACACTGGATTTGGATATGTATATAGTAGGTTTGATCAATGGATTAGTTAAAAGCTCGGTACAATAATGAATGACTGAACAACTTTACAATTAGTTATTGGTTTGGTATGATTGTCCTGGATTCACCATAATAATAAAACAGCCTTTTGCCATTATTTAAATTGAATTATTCTCTCTACTTAAACATATAAGACATGTTTTAAAAGTTTTCTGTCATATTAAAATAATAGTTACTCTTGGGCAACTAATGTCTCTAGTTCATTGATATTTTGTTCATGTATGTTTTGTCATTGATTGTAATTAAGTAAGGAGAGACAGTTAAAAATCAATAATTTATGTGGAAAATACGTATCCTCACGAGAATGAAATGTTTTAATAATGTACTTTCTTTTGTTTTAAACACACACTGTTTAATAATTTCACATTTTATTCATAAGACTCAATTATATTTTAAAAAAGCAAGAGCTTTACAATAGGAGCATTAAATTAATTAATACGCAAAAAAATTCTTAAAAGAAAGATAAGAAAAACTTGTGATGGAACGACTTTGACTCGAGTGAGTGAGAAGGGATATGAATGAAAGGGAAGAAGTTATATATTGTGTTCAATGAATGTAAAGATGAAGCCTTTTGGAATCATCTTATATTAGTTCAGATTGATGTAACCATAGTAGAGTGAAGCTCTTAAACACTTGGACATAAATTTCCATAACAATCCCTTCATGGGGAAACCATTATAGGAAATGATACCGTGGCAATAGCAGAATTGGTTTAGCCTCTTGTACTTATATATATATATATAGAGAGAGAGAGAGAGAAGAATATCCCAACCATGTGTATTGAGAGAAATTGATGAGGCAGACGTCAAATTAAGGCATGGCACGTTGTAGGCAGATCATGGATCTTGTAACGCTATGGCTGAGAAGGATTATGTATATCGAATTTTCTGCATAATTAATTAATAGTTAACTTAGGGTCTATTTGGCGGGAGGGGGGGGGGGTTTTTTTATGTATTGATTTTTTTTTTAAAAAAAATGAAGAAGTGGGTTTATAAAATTTTAATAAAGATAGGAATTAAAATAAAATAGTAAGAAAATTCAATAAAAAACCTTTGAATCCTACTTCTTTAATTTTTTAAAATTCAGGTCATAAAAACTTTTTCTCCCTTCCCCTCCCTCATACCAAACAGGCCTTTAGTGTCCTTCATGAGGGATCCTATGAGCAAACAACCAAACCAAAGGGACCTAGTTAGGAGATAAGAGATAAACAATTGTGATCTTGATTTGTCAGTATTGGAATATGCCTAGTCCACCCTTGGTGGATTAGGGACTCTTATGTGAATATGAAAAATATTTGGGTCAAGAGAAGA
>JBAGKO010000008.1:10236928-10252336 GCA_037177275.1 Acacia concinna
CTTCTAGAACTCTCTAGGTTCATAATTATGTCAAGGCAAAAAATTTTAGGATTTTTAAACTCATAAAAATCAAGAGAGATAGCACTAAAATCTTCAAAAAATATCTTATTTTGCTTCAAAATATACCAAAAATATATCATAAGAAAGAAAATAAATTTAGGGAATTTTAGAAACAAACAGCGTCTCAATTGAAGCTAAAATGTCCCTTCTAACACTCCAAAAAAAATTAAATTCGAAACAATTAAAAATTTCTGGAGGAAAAATATTCAAAAAGTATATCACAAGAAAGATATTGAATTTAGGGATTTTTAGAAACAAACCACATCTCAATTGAAGTTAAAATGCCCCTTCTAAGGCCTAAAGAAGAATTAATTCCAGAAAAATAAAAAATTTCTGGCGGCCCATTAAAAAAGAGCCCATTCCATTTTTTTTTTAGAATTCGGCCCTATCCCCTTTTTTTTCTGGTTGGGCGATCAGATCGGGTCAACTCGATCCGCCCCCTCCGTTTTTTTTTTGCACGACGCCAAAACGGCGTCGTTTTGATGGCTCGGGTCGCGACCAAACCTGGCAGGTCCACAGGTTAGGTCCGCGACCCGGTTTCTTCTTTCTACCATATATCCCTCGTTCAGTGTCCGTTTTGTGCGTTTTTTGTCTCATTCTCTTCGTTTTTTCGAGATCTACGCAATGAGACTATTTTCAAGACCTAAATCCTGTGTTTTCAGAAGGGTCCGAAATGGTTTTCGACGGTTACCGTTTTAAAGTTTTCGGATTTCCGATTATATATGCTTGTCATCGTTTTCCTTAGCTTAAGGGTGTCCTATGAGTATCTTTTTATGCATAACAACCCAGAACGACGATGAATTAAGCATATAACTGAAATTACTGAAAACGTGAAAAAAATTGACGGAAACTAGAAGCATTTCGCATGTTTACTAATCATATATAAACATACTAACATATTCATGATTATATGTACTTGCAGAAGTATGTGGGATGCAACATTTCAGAAGCCATAATGTAGCATAACACAAAAAAAATCATACTTTCGACAGAAATACAATAAGCATGTTACAGGATTTTTATGGCTCTGATTAGACTCACGGCATAAACATTATTAACACAGGATCTTAATCATACTCTTGCGGAAGCTTATAGATCCAATTTTTACATAAATCAATTCTGAAAATAATTTAGGAAAAACCTAGCTCTGATGCCACTGTAGGAATTTTGGGCATACCTGGAATCCGATTGATTCACTGAGTACCCACGCGAGATTGGAGCACCATTGTGGACTCTGATCACGTATACGGAAGATGCACCGAAGAAGGGAAGGAGGAGATGTTTAGAGATAAAATCTTTGTTCTAACGGTGAAAACATAAAAGTTGTATATTTTTTTTGCAAACACGAAACTCAATCCCTTCCCTATATATCGTAGGGAAGTAGTTTTCATTTGAATTTTGAATTTTAAATAATAATATTAAAATTCTTCTTTTGGATCCATATGTTTCTCATATTTATATAACAGTCTCTAATCCATCAAAGATAGACTAGGCATATTCCAACAAAGCATGACTAAGATATATCACTCAGTTGAGGCCACACAGACGTACAAATTAAAGCATGTTTGATAAGGACATTAACTTCCCTCCCTATTAATTAATTGGGTTAATTATGTATATACATGGAAATTAATGCAATAATAACTATAAATTAATTAGTATAATACAGGAAATTTGCTATGTGGATATTGCTTTATAGGTATAATTATTCATTTGTGCGATCAACTTTCCAACTTCCCAAGTAAGGACAAAACCAAGAATTATACCATTTAACTTTCCTTTTTGTTCAAATTTAATTTGTTGTGCACTATATTATACGAGTTTAAGTAACACGGAATAGAATTAAACTAATTAAAAGTAATCGATGCTAATAACAAAAAATTAGACGACTTAATTACTTTATCTTTGATCTCATAATTATTATCAGCAACATGACTTCAAGGAATGATTCTCTAAGCTCACAATTTCTTTTTGAGGTGGTACACACATCTAGTTGGCTCTCAAGTCTTATCTACCTAATTGCTTGAGGAGGAGGGGGGATCTAGGTTGCTCCCATGAAAGAAGCTCACAAAAGAGTAAGATCAATGCACTGATTATTAACACGTCTACAAAACAAATTTTGCAATAAAAAAAATGGGAAATATGGAGCAGAGTGCTTGATGATGGTCGATGGACACGAGAGTCAAAATACATTTGAAGCCTGAAGGGTTTCTTTTGAAGAGTTCAAGATTAGTTTGAAGATTTAGAATATTTAGTTTCAATAATTATTGTAATCTTTGTATTTATATCTTTTAGGCATTGTAATTAAAACTGGATTGGACCCACTTGTTTGAATTGGAAACGGGTGAAGCGATCACCAAACACTTATGGTACAGTTGGTTTGATTGATTCAGTATTTTTATTTAAGAAATAATTTAATCTTTTTTTTTATTTTATTCAAAATTTCATATTAATAATCCTGAAATCTTTATTTACTCACTGGTTTGAGTCTGATATAACTCATTGACCCTTGACTCACTACCTCAACTGGTTTAGTGGCCAATCTAAGTTTAATAACTTTACTTTTAGGACATGGTTATCTTTCTTATTATTTTAGAATATTTTTATTTTTTTAGTATTTTATATTTAATTTCTAGGATTATGTTACAACATATATAATTAGGTTATAAGGTCTATAAACAACGTATTAATACATTTGCACTTTCTTTTTTCATAAAATGAAATTGAATTGAGTATTAATTTTGTCTTATTTAGTTAAGGCCTATAAAATTAGGTTGTGGTCTATATAAATAGAGAATTGATCATCTCTTCCTAGTTTTACCTTCTAGTGGGCGTGTTCTTTTCTACCGCCGTGTGTTTTAATTTGTTGTTTTCTTTTTAAATCACGTTAAATTCCCCAATTAAAAATATAAAAATGTTATGTTAAAATGCTTACATATTTTGTCAGCGTTTATTTGGCCTAAGGCCTTAGGTAATAGTATGATCCTTCTATCTTCTCAACGGTATGGAATACTGAATAGAAGCAAAAAGAGGGAAGGAATATTTGATATATTTTTCATGAAGTCATGTCAAGAATTTCCAATAATATTTATTTAATTCAAAAAATTAGATCCCCCCAAAAAACCCCAAAAAAAACCTTATTTGAGCAACACGTCACTTAATGTCTAACCTATGTTGTAGGGGTAAAAAAAAAAGAAAAAAAGAATGAGATGTGTGTTAAAAAAAAGAGAGACTTAGTTAAGAGAGAGAGAGAGACTTCACTTTTTGGTTAACCTTATATGAGAACTAAATGATATTTAAGTAAATTGAGAGTTTATAAGGTTCAAAGGGCACACCTCACATCTATTTTAAAAACTAATATAAACCACCCCTTAAAATTGAAATGTATATTGCATAAACTATTCTTATATATTTGGGATACTATATATATCACGCACCAATGCCTCCATCTTTCTATTTTTATTTGACAAGATAAATATTAAAACAATTCTTATATTAAATAGGGGAATTTTGGTTAAAATAAAGATAAATATTTAAGAATTAGCTATTATCTTTCTTTCTTTTTTCCAATTGGTTATGTTATGTTTGGGCGTCTGAATTAGTTGCTACCTTATCAAGTAGTTAATTAATTGATCTAGAAAATATAATTGTTGAAGATGAAAATGGCATCCAAAGAAAATATTTATGATATCTAGATTCATTTATATTATACATGATTGTTATACACATGTATAATTACACTAAAATAATAATAAATTATAAGAAAATTAGAAAAATAAAAAAGAGAAATAATAAATTAGATAAAAAATGGTATATAAAGAGAGGTGAAAAATATAAAGCAAACCATCACATTCACTGAACAAACAAGATATTCATCAACCAGTTTCTCCCATTACATTGGGTAATACAGTTTTAATTTGTGCTTACTAATAAAATAAATTCACCAAATTGTGATTAAAAGTATATGTTTATCTGAAGCTTGTGCTCTTGGCTACATTTTTAAGGACTCCAGTTTTGACAGAAGAAGCTGGATTTATGGCCTTTCGTATCTTAAAAACGTTCCAAGCTGTGTTAGCAGCATGTCCTGCTGTTGCAAGCACGTGCTCTGTAGCTTCCCCTGCATCCTCTCCAAACCTGTACGTTCATCCACCATTCTAAATCATGTTATATGCATCAATCAAGATTGAGCTTAGAAAAAGAAGTTCTGCCTTCTTATAAAATCCTCTCTTTTTTTGTTTATAAATTTCATCGATCCTTTTTTCATAAGATTTACTTTGGAGTTGTCTAAGTATTGAATGCATTATTTATAAACTGATCCCTAATTAATTTTCCCTGTACGTTATCTTTTATCATCTTCCTTATTATTACTCTATCTCACTTATCCACTTATAAGTGAGGGTATATTTGGAAAAAGATACATTTTTTATATGTATTACTTTTAATTAATTTTAATAGTTTTCTTAAATGACATAAATAATTTGTTTAGATGTTTTTTTGTTAGGTAGGAGACAATCCTATTTAAGATTATGTCGGATACTAAATATAGATACCTCCCTCAAATTAAACCTTAATTTCATAATCACAGATACCTCTCTCAGATTAAACCTTAATTTCATAATCACAGATACCTCTCTCAGATTAAACCTTAATTTCATAATCAGCCATATGAACACATGTGCTCTTTTATGGCATCCAAATCCTACACTGGCTGTGTCATCCCATGTTGTCCATGAAGTGTCTAATCAATCCCAAAATTTTTACTAAGAGTGTGTTTGGATGGAGAAAAAAGTGGGGAGAAAATGAATATTAAGTTTAAAAATTTCCATAAATGATCAAAAAATTTTATTATATTTAAAAGTTTTCTTCCCTAATTTTCTTTCCCATTTAATCTTCTCTCCATTTAAGGCACAACAAATTTAAGCCCATTCGAGACTAGACAACTAGAAAGAATATTTGGGCTTTAATTTGCCACATTGAAGGCCCATAATATTAAAGTAATGTTTAGGGTATAAATAAGGCCTCAACCATGGAAGTTCATGAGTATGCTTTTGCAACACATAAAAGTTTAAGCACTGTTGTATCAAAAATAAAAAAGTTTGAGGACGGAACAAAGCATAGAGATTGAAAATCTATGAAAATATAGGAAAAAACCTTTATAATGTTTGGTCAAGCAAGAAGCTCATGATGGAAATTCTGTTTTATGTCAATTTGACCACTTTTGTTATATTTTGGTGTATTTTTTACCTAACAAATGTAAATAAGCATGTTATGTGAAGGCAATATAATGATAATAATCATAAGCATGTTATGCGCTTGACATGTGACTTCATTAATTAGGAGGCATGTTTATGTTAATCAGACATTGATTTTCTATTTATTTTTTTACTATAAGAAAAATGAAAAAGAACATAAAGCGAAAGTTAGTAGGACTCTACATTAAATAAATTGAATTGATTGTATGTCTTTATATAACCTCCGGGCCAGTATTTTAATTAAGAAACTTGGCAAAAACACAATTCCATAAAGATTGCTCACATATTTTACGATAAAGGTTAAATGAAAGGACTTAGGGTCTATTTGGGAATGTCGTGGAAGGAAAGAAAAATATAATGGATATTGATAAAACTCATTTAAGTACCTTTTGAAAAAATGACACTATTTGGATTTAACATTTGTTCCACTTAGCTTTTAGCCAAAAAGTTATTCCTAGAAAGAAGCTAAGAGAAGTGGTTTTTTTTGGGGCAATCATTTATACTACCATTAATCCAAATATAAATTATATTTATAATTTAACATTTTTTCTATTTTAACTTTTCAAAAGTTGTATAAAAAAATGTCACTTCTTGTACACTAATTCAAATGAGCCCTTTGCTAATTTTCTCATGAGCCTCTAATAATTTTGTTACCTATGTTGATTTCTACAATACTACCATTATTTTAAGCAATTCAATAACTTTTAAAGTACATGATAGTTCTGTCAAAAAATAAAAGAAAGTAAATACCTGTTTGTAACTGTTCTGGTTACAGCTTGGGATGTTGCAGTAAATGTTTGTTTCTCAGCAGCTTCAGCTGCATCAAGGACCTTGTCTGTCACATAAAAACAACATAAAAAAATTTTAAAAAAATCTTGGATAAGTCATAAATAATATTTTTTTATGACTTAAATATAAGTGTTAGATAACTGAATTTGTAGACATTAAGAAAATTAGTTAAGTCGGTGATTTGCGAAAAGAAAAAGTGTTAGATATATACTACTCTATGGGTAAAAAACCATCTTAGTATATACAACTAATAGGGATAGTTCATAAAAAAAAATTGGAAAACATAAAGTGAATTGAGATTTTACGTTTAGGATCAAAACAAGCATTTTCACAAACCCTTATACTTTGTAATTAGGATTGGAGAAAATATAAAAAGCAAACACTACTACTAATCACAATGACAGTGATAATGATAATGATGAATGTTGAATTGAAACTTGAGATTATATATTGACTTACTGACAGCATCAAGAGAAGCCAAGAGCACCTCCCCAGGAAGCATCCTCAAGAAAGCTTGCCCTTGCTTGGATCTCACAACTGGTCCCATCACTGAACCACTCACGATTCCAACTCCATTCAGCAATGACTTGCTCAACTTATCTGTCATCTTTGATACATTTCTCGCCCTACAGAATATACCACATTCATTCATTCACTCACATAACCCTTCATCACCTTCTGACCACTATACATGTGTGTGTCTCTGCGCGCGCGCGTGTGTTACGAACATTAGTCTTAACAGTGTGTATCAATTATATGAACTAGTTTTGAATACCTATTGAGGTTCTTGTTCATTTGGTTCTTGTTGTTGGAACCAGAACTGCTGTATCCCCTGCTATCTCTGCGCCTGATGCCATTCCTGTCTTCAGCGCCACCTTTTAGAATTGTTTCTCCTCCTTTCTGGATCTGCTTTTTTCCAACTAATTTTAGATCACAAGTTTAACAAACATGCTACTGTAACATGGATATTCAGCTAGAAATATTATGCAGATATTAGTGGAGGCTCTGAGAGTAATATCGTCAAATATCGGGCCATTAATGCAGTTTTGTTTTTTGTTTTTATAAAAATAAACGGACATGTAATTCATAGCAGTTAACGGGGTAAAAGTCTTTGTAGGGCCACTTTTGACTTGTCCCTTCTTGCCAAAAAGCCAATTATGTCTTCCCCTGCTATTGCATATAATTGAATTGACAGCTAGCATTTTTCTTTGGCACAAGTATTTTTATCCTGAAAGTTTACATCAAGAAATACTGAATATTTGTAAGTTTTTTTATAGAACAATTTTATTTTAAAAGTTTCTAAAACTTACTAATTTTGTCTAAATTTTAACAGAGTTAAAAATCAATTTTGTTGGTCACTTTTTTCAATTGGGTTGAAGGGCAATTTTGCTCTAAAAATTATTATCAAGAGCAATTTCATTTCGTAAGTTGTCACCGAGGAGCAACTTCGCCTTGAATGTTATATCAATTAATTTTGACCTCTAGTTAACTAAATATATTAAGCTAATAATTCAAGTGTCAACCGTATTATTTTGTTAAGATACAAATTTGCCGCCAAAGTTTTAAATCTAACTTTAAACAAATTAAGAAGATGACACAAAACTTTTCAAACAAATTTACATTGAGAAATTCTTATACGAATTCGGTTTACCATGTTATTTATAATCTAATCCATAAAAATATATTAACTCAATTAATATTAATCTTAGTTGGAATATCATGTAATTCATCTTCTTATGAAAAAATTAAATCTGGTGAAATCTTTCCTATTAATTAGCTGACATTTTAATAAAATAAAAACATTTCATAAAAAAGTGAATTACTTGAGCATCCAATTAAGATTAATATTAGTTGATTGATTATATTTTAATGGTTTAGACTACAAAAAACGTGACAGACCAAATTTACAAAAGAATTTCTTGATGCAAATTTGTTTTTAAAGTTCATGTGTTATCTATTTAATTTTTTCTTTAACTTAGATTTACAAGTTTGAGGGCAAATTTGCACTTCAACAAAATGACATGAACGACACATGAATTGTTAGCTTAACATATTTGATTAACGAAATGTTAAAATTAATTGGGATAAGGGTCAAGGCAAAATTACTTATCGGTGACAACTTTTGATTGTTCTTTAATGATAACTTTCAGTACAAAATTACTCCTAAACTTTATTAAAAAATGTGATGTGAATGCGACATGGATGCTACATCAGCAAGAAAATCGTCAACAAATGTTGTTTGTTAAACCTGTTAAAATTTAGACAAAATTGCTATATTTTAAAACTTTTTAAAGCAAAATTACTCAAAAATAAACTTCAGATACTTAATACTCCTTAGAGTAAACTTGCAGGCAAACAAAATACTTGTTACTTTTCTTTCTTCCCTTGTGTTCCCTTTGGGAGGCAAATATAAAATATACTCACTTGGGTCATTGTTACATTGTTACAATAACCCATTAAAATTGAAGAGAAGTGGTTAAGTAGTTATTGACACACAACATATGATATGTGAATTAAATAGACATACAACGTTAGTTGAGTTAATTTGAATTACACTGTCATACTATATATTAGAATATAAATTTTTTACTCCTAGTAGTACTGACTAAATGTTGGGATTAGATAGCTTGTAATAAGGCAATTACTTAAATTAGACATTATCGCTTTTTTTTTAATTATTTATAATACTACTAAAATCAAAAAATACAACACAGATGAAATTAAAAAATTAACCTGTCCAAATTAGCTTTAGGACCTAAGTATTATTAGGTAATTTTAAGGTTTTATTCTTTTAAGAATTTTGTCTGCCTAGTGCAGAGATAATTAAAAAGGAGTTTAGGAATAATAAAGTAAAGTAAAGAAGCAAACCTGATTGGTGTAGGCATTGCTACACATGAAGATTCCTCTAACAATATGACCAGTACCTCCGGCAATGGCCTTTGCCAGAAAATGATTATAATCATCAACCCTGGGAGCAAACTCCTTCCAATCCAGATCATTCCTCCTACTATTACTCGATTTCAAACCTGTAAAACAAGCATGATCCTTCAAGAACGAATCCAAAAACCCTAAGCTCCCAATACTCTGTTCCGAGAACGTCACGCCGTAGCTCAGAGGCTCGCCGTCTTTTACGGCCAACGAGAACAGGTAATTCACTGCCGTCAGCTTCACCACCGGCTCGTCCTTTGTCAACGGCCATTGGAGCTCGCCGCCGGCGACTCTCACGATTGTGGCTAATGACTCGTTGTCGTCGACGATTTTGACGATCTCGAAGTGGCCTTGTGCTAGCTCCACTGCCTCGCCGTCGTCCATGAGGTGAACTCTGCATCCTGGGATTTGGAACAGAACTTCTTGCCGGAGGTATCTCGGAGGCGGCGGCGGTCCTGATGAGTATTGTTGAAAGGAGGGTGCCATGGGAGGCTGAGTTCTTGAGCCCCGGAAACAGCAAGCCATGTCTCTGTCTCTCTCTGTTTGTTTTTGGTTCTGTTGGGGACCGCTAGTTTGGGAATATTAACAAAGAAAAAGACAAGCAAGATGAAAAGGTGTTACGTTTAATGGACAATTATGGGAAAATCCCACATTAAAATATTTATTGCACAAATATACCCAAAATTTGTTTACACAGATGAAACAATTCCTCAACTGTGTACAGGGTATGTTCATATATGTAAAACTTATTTTCAACTACGTGTAAATATCGTTTGTTTTTTTGGCCAAAAAAAAAATCGTTTGTTTTAGTCCAAAATTGTTTGTAATTCATTTTCAGTTATGTACAATCTATAGTTAGTTATGTGAAAAAATCTCCTATTTTACAGGAACACTATCCCAAAGACAAAAATATGAAACTTTTCCACATAACTGAAGATATATTGGTTACATACAAAAAGTTGTACAGAAAAAAACCTGGCCCTTAATAAAAAATTTAAATACTTTTAGATAATAAATATTTTAATGAGGGATTTTTTAAACATTTTTTTGTACTAAATGGTTCCTTTCTCTTCGCTTTATTCTGTTCTTGATATAAACCATTAATATATATAAGGTGATGTGACTTTCGGTTTCGGTGGAATATCGAAGTTAAAGCTAGGATCAATAGCTTTTCTTTTTTTTTTTTTTTTGGTTCAAAAGTGTGCAAGTGCAATTATGCATTTCACGAATGCCAATGCATGTTAAAGTGTGAAAGTATGACTTTTTGGAGTTTTGATATTTATCTGCTATGATTTAGTTCGAGATTTTCCTGCGACATTTTCTGTTGTTCATTTGAAATTGTTGGGACAGAGGAATCTGTAGTCTGTACTGTGCTGATATGGGAAGATACCTTTTGCGAGGTTCTAATGGTTGTTATTACCATTGCCGTTCGTTGAAGGTTATGCAGAATCTAGTTCTGATTCTTTCCGTTCCTTTCTACAGTTTCTCATAATGTTGCAAATGGGGGTGATTCTCTTGATGAAGAATGCTTTGCTTCTGGTGGTAGGAGAAGGAGATATTAAGCATCGTATTTATTCTACGCGTTAATTTAATAGGATAAAGATAAAGATTTAATGCACTTAATTTGGGAATATTTGGGAAAGCATATGAAACAATGAGTTGGGGAGGGGTACTTCGGAATCATGTTAAGGATTGTGGCTAAGGCGTTTTAAAGGGGACGCAAGGTTTATTGAGGGTATGTGGGGTAAAGTATGAGAGGTTATGAGCTTTATTTATTTAGTAAAAGAGAGAATGAGATGTTGGATTTCTTATTTTATTTAAGAAGGTAGGGGAGGAGAGTTAATTATAAAGTGATAAATATATCCTTATCTATATGTTTTCGTTTTTCTTTTGCAATCTTATATAAGAATCATTATTTTAAATTTATAAATCTAAAAAAAAAGAGAGAATTTCATTAAAATACTTTCTGAAATTCAAAATCTTAAATCAATGATTTTTTATAAAATTAAGTGGTGAATCTCATTACTCTTATGGGTAAACTCATTACTCTTATGGGTTTGATTTGGAATTTTGAATTTCAGAAGGTATATTAATGGAATTCTCTCAAAAAGAAAAACTCTCATATTTCACTTGTATATGATACAACAATTATATATTTTTAAAGGATAATTTTATTACAAGAAAATTCTAAAAAAGATAAGAGAAATAGGAAAATTCAAATTCAGAGCAGTGAAATCGAGAAATATTAAATCAATCTTTTTGTACTTTTTTTTGTATAATTATAAAAATGCTACTGAATTTTTAACAACATGAATATCGTAATTCACAATAAGAGTATCTCAATTAATAATAACAGCATAAACAATTCACAGTATAAATACCTAGTACATAAATGCTTCTATTGTTGTTAACTGAGATACTTTTGTTGTGAATTAAGATACTCGTGTTGTTAAAAATCCAATGACATTTTTATAATTACACAATAAAAAAGTGCAAAAAGACTTATTTTGAATTTTTCAATTCCGTTGCTCTGAATTAGAATTTTTCTATTTCTCTTATCTTTTTTTTGAAATTTTCCCTTTTATTAATTTTGACATGTTATCTCATCGATTTTGAAGAATCATTTTGATATGTTATATATAATTCCTCCAGTTCCTGTTATGTTCATTGTGGCAGTGGCATGGGAAACACAAAAGTAAGTAGGGATGTTCAAAAAATTCTGGTCCTAGTACTCTCGGCCTTATGATCCTAGTCAAGATCAAAACCGATATAATCCCTATCCTAGTTTTTTTTTAAAAAAAATTATCTCATAAATTAACTTATTATTTTATTTGTATATTTTTACCTTTATTAATTAAGTTATCTTTTCAAAATATATGTATAACATCTTTAGTTTGAGTTAAAATGCATATATTACGATATTAAACTTAAATATATACTGTATAAAAATAATCATGAAGATGTAAATAATAATACTAGACATTATTTATAAACTTTAGATCAATTTATATAATTATTATGGCTTTATTAATTGTTAAAGAATTATTTTTAATAATCAAATATGAAAATTTTATTTAATATAAATATCTTTTTAAGAAAAACAAAACCCGGGAAATCTCAATCCCAGGATCTCAAGACCAAGATGCAATTTTGCATCCTAGCTCAAACCCAGGACCATAATCTAGGTCTCAGTCCCGGGTTTAAACACCCTTAAGATAAATATGGCCACATTTACATTAATGCCCATAATTTATTCTTTTCTATAAGAGAATTTATAAGACAAATGTATATGGGCATGTACAAAACAGATAAAGGGATTTAAAAGAATTCAAGAGTTTAACTAATTTTGGGTATTCATATATTTGTCTTATAAATGCCCATATTTGTCTTTTCATAACAAAATTAATTTTCTAATGACCCAAAAATTTAACAAGACAAATATATGAATGACCAAAATTTTTTAAATCCCTAAAACCTTTTGAATCCCTTTATTTGGTTTGTAAATGCTCATATTTGTCTTTTAAATGCTTTTATGACAAAAAAAAGGGCATTGATGTAAAAAAAATTTATGTAAATGCCAAATTTGTTTTGTAAATGTTCTTATAGAAAATAATTGTAGTAGGTGCACCCTAAAAAATAGTTTATTGCTAAATTTACATCTTAACTTTTTAAAAATATATTAAAATAATAGAGAGTGAGAACACTCATGAGATCCACATTACAAAAAGTATCGGATGTTAACTTGAGTTAATAACATTGCTATAAATGCTCATAAAAAAATTCATAATGTCTACTTTTGTATCCCAAAATAGTTAGTCTGTTAGACGCCCATAGTAAAATAGTTGGTTGCTAAAATTGCCGCATTACCCTGCTTCAAAAGGGCTAGAGTCCTTAACATGATTTCAGATATCATTCCCCAATTAACTTTTCAATCAAGATCTTTTCGTTAATTTTCATAAACATTTTAGAAAAATGCTCCTCATAAAAAAATTTCTATGGCATATTCACTTTAAATATTAAAAAAAATAATTGTTTCTCTTATTTCATCAACCAGATAATTGAAGCTATGAAGATATCCTCTCTACATTGGTTAATGTACCAATTCCCAAAAGATTTGAGAGTGATTCAGACTTTTTTTATGTCTCCCATCACATTGTATGAAGTCCATGAAGCAGTTTTTGCACTTCTTAGAAATAGTGTTCTTGTCCAGATGGTTTTCATGCACTTTGTTTTGTTTTAATCCAAACATATTGGAATCAACTTCATTAAGATTTATTTCATATGGTCAACTCTTTGTGGGCATTCTGAGCATTTGTTGTAGTCTTTGAATAAGATCAATATTTTTTTAATCTAAAAAACTTACAAGCCTTAAAGTTTCAAGTCCTTACAACCAACCAGTTTATGTAATGTAGCACAAAAAAATCATTTCTAAGGTTCTTTGCAATTGTTTGAAGAAGCCATTAGAATCATGCATTGCTCTTTATCAAAGTGCTTTTCTCAAGGGTAGACTCATTTCTGACAATATAGTTTTGGCAGTTGTTCTTATGAATCAAATTCATATTGCTAGACATGGTAGGAAAAAGCAAGCAGCTTTGAAGGTAAATCTTTCCAAAGTTTTGGACAAAATCTCTTGAGCCTTTATTGCAACTACCATGAAAAGAATGAATTTTCTAGATAAATGGATCTTTCTTATTCAATAGTGTATTTCTTCTATGCAAAACCGTATTAGTTCCAAGGGTTAGATTACTCATTCTCTCTGTCCTGATAGAGGTATTCATCAAGTGATCCCTTGTTTCCCTACATTTATATCCTTTCAGTTAATGTATTGTCTTTTCTGATATATTATCTTGAACTAATAGGTCAATAGAAAGGTATTAAAGTTTGCAATGCAACTCAAGCAAACTCTCACCTTCTTTATGCAGACTACTCTTTGTTCTTCTTTCAATGTTCAATCAGGCTAAATCAACACTCATATTTAGCCCAAATGCACCTCATTCACTTACAAAACAATTCTTAAATTTCTCTTGTTGTTGGATTCTCAACTAGATTAGGTAAATACCTTGGTACATGGATCAATCCAAGTAGAGACAAGTCACAAGTCTATCACAAAGTGATTGAATTAATAGAAAGAAGAGCCTAAACCTGGAAAGCAAGTTTACTTTCTCAAGAAACTCACCTGACTCTCATAAAGTCTGTCCTTTTGGTTGCAAATCTCCATATCTTGTCTTGTGTCAAACTTCCTGAACATATCTTAGCAAAACTAATTCTCGATGCATTGGTTTCTTTTTTTTGGATCAAATGGTGACAAAAAGATTGTTCATCTCTTGAAAAAATGTGTTCTTTTCTTACTTGCAAAGGAAGGTGGCCTTTGAACTTATTTGTCTTCTTATATTAGTTAGGCTCTTTTGGCAAAACAAGTCTAGTGAATATTGTCATCATCATCTTCTCCCCTTCTTGTAATTTCTTTAAAGGTAAAATATTTTGATGTATTAAATCCTTCTTTAATAAGGAAGTCTTACAAACCATTGTGGATTTGGAATGGTATCTCTTAATGTGCCAACATAATTACATACCATTTGAATTGGAAAGTAGGCAATAGTGCATCTATTTCTCTCTCAACCACCTTTTGTGGTGGTCCATGCATGTAATATAGATCAACATTATTTAAAGACCCTCAAATAGTTGCAGATCTATTAATGCATAATCCCTTTAGTTGGAACCCAATGCAATGGAATGCCTTCTTGGCACGCTTCTTATATTCTCTTAAAATTGCATGCTCCATTTTATTGACCCCACTTTCCTTCAATACAAATCCTGACCAAATCTACTGAAGTAAAGTGTTTCTAGTTCTAATACTGTCAAAGAAGATTTTTGTTTGTATTTTCACTATTCTCTTTTAAGGTTATAAGATCAATTCTAGAAATTGTTATGGTCTATCTCCTTGTCAAAAATATTCTCTTCAAATGGAAGTTGCTTCATAATACAATTCCTACATGCAACATTCTTATCAATCACCTTATGAATGCTTTTGGCAAATGCTTGTTTGGTTTCCTTGACAAGGAGACTTTAGAATATCTCTTTGTTTCTTGCTTATACATCCAATCTATTTTGGTTTGGTTGTCTTTCTCTCCTAATTCTAAATCTTGACTTTCAAAACTTTTAGCATTGGCTAAAGACAATTCTCTTGCAACTTCAAAAAGATATGAATTTTGAGGTTCTACATGGGATCATTTTTCTTCTCAATATTATCTAGCTGAAAAAGGAATGTTGCATTGCATCAAGTAAAAATGTGTATCCTCACTTCACTACAAAAAAAACACACATTTGTAGCGGTTAAAATGTGTGATTTGTAGCGGTTTTAACCGCTACAAATTGATTT
>JBAGKO010000008.1:10252436-10268064 GCA_037177275.1 Acacia concinna
GCAACAACAACTCTTAGCGATATCAATACGAGTCATTAATTTTTGAGTGTGTTGCATTTATTGTATCATTAATTTCATTGTGAGCTTTAGTGATTATTATTCCACTCTTTTAAGAGAGTATTAATTGTACTATCTTTACACTTGAGTGATACTCAATGTTGGTTGGGAACCTTGAGTAAAGGACTCGAATTGAGCTTTGTAAGGGGGAGTGATCCTTAAGAATCAATCGAATATGTATTGAGGCACTAAGAGCCCATGATTAATCTTGGGGATATAGTGAAACTCAGTGGTAACTGAGAACTGGACGTAGGTCAGGAGTTGGACCGAACCAGTATAAACTCTTGTGTTATTGAGTTTAGTTGAAAATTTTAAAACACCCAATTTACCCCCTCTTGGGTGATTAGCTTGCTCTTTCATATCTAAGGACCCAAAATTCTTGGGTTGTCTTAATTATAAGACAATATTTGATAGTTGATTTTGATCTTAAATATTAAACATAATTTATATATTTATCATTTTTTTCTAATTTATCCTATTGATACTCTATGAACAATAGTTAAGGAGGAGAGGAAATAATAGAATTAAGGAAGATGTTTAGAGTGTTTTAAAAAATACATTTCACATTAATGAATTTAACTAACTTCTTTAATCTAATGAAATTAGGTAAACATGTCTTTTGCTAAGGATAAAAAGAGTACAAATTAGTGCAGCTCTTCTTTAGTTACGTACAACACATCTTTAAATATGTATAAATGCTTTACAATTTGCGTATGATTGATAAATTGCAATTTAGGTTAAAAAAAAAAACAATGGCACTGACATGTAATTGAAGAGTTGTACCCACTACAGATAGATTGCGCCTAGATCCTTAAACTTATTTCACACAGCTTTAGCAATACATTTTGTAATAAGAAAATTTTCAGTAATTTTCTGATTTTCTCTAAAAATATTGTTATTATATGATAATATTATATTTAATTAAAAATATTGTTTTTATTTTGTTATTTTCCCCCCTCTCTCTCAAGAAGAAGGGCTTGGCTTCTCTCCCAATCAAGGATCTCTTTGATAGAGAGAAAAAGACACATCCCTATAAAAAAAAATTTGAGAGGAAGAGACCTCTCAATTTTTTTTTTCTCACACTTATATATCTTTTTCTGTGACAAAAAGAGTTCTTAACAAGGAGAGAAGGTAAGAGGAGGGGATGTCCGCAGCAGCAGCAGCAGGCTCAAATCTACAGTAGCCCACTGAAAAATAAGCAAAATATCACATTCGCTAGCCGATTGCTATCTTCGGAAACCTTGAGCCTCCCTATCCCATAGCTTTTGCTGCTCAAATACTGTAAGCTCACGTACATTTCCTGCAGATTCTTTCATAGATTCATTCTTTCCTTTCCACGACATTTCAACTCTCATTCCCGGCTTTACTTTAATCCTTTACTTTCCTTGATTCAGATTTCATTCATTAGAGACGCCGAATTCACAAAGTTATGTTGATCATAGCTGCCTTCGGGCTGGTTCTTGGTTTTTTGCTCAGTATTTTTGTTTTCACATCGCGATACCGCCAATCTAGTTCGTATATTTACTTCTTAATTTTCGATAATTTCTATGCCTGCTTATGGTGATTTATGAAGTGTATCTAAATCACTTTCTGAATTGTTTTCCGTCCTCAGATCACACGGGAAAAGGCCAGTCCAACCTAAACGATAACAAGGTATTTGTTGTTGTACGAAGCTTTTTCTTTTGTTTCTTTGTGAGCAAATTCTACATTGTTGAATTTGTACCCTTAGGTTCATTCATTTGGGATTCTGCTTATCACTAGTTATTTGCTCAAAGATAGTAACTGAGCATGAGTGTAAGGCTTTATTCTGATCGGGATCAATGTGAAAACCATTTGAATTGTCAATAGTTTACTATCTCGTTACTGCCTTTTAACCATTTTGCGGGCTTTTTGGGATTCTTGTCATTCTTCGTTCAGTCATTGTACGGCTTGAAAACTTAGCTGAGGCTTCTAATTTAGTTGAATTGGGTGCATAGTCTTTGTATTTCCCGTGATTTGCTAGTCGATATTTGTGTTTTGAATGAAAGCTTAAATGACAGGTTATAAAAGTAATGCAACTTTAAATCCTTTGAATCAGATTTTCATTTGGCTTTATGAGAAAACTCAAGAGCTTTACAATTCAGTACCTCAGGATGGAAATTAACGGAAGTCAAGAAGTTGGATGATAACGTCATGAACGCTTCTGGGGCTCTGTTGGAAAGACTTTTTTGTTTACCATCCATCTTTTTGCACCATGAATTTACTTGAATGGAAAGATATAATTTGCGTTGTTTTGGATGAAAGCGTATGATTCATTTTCTTTTTTAAATTTTTTTGAGAGTCTGAAGCTTGTTTGGTAAGATGGAAAAATACAAATCATATACTTTCCAATTAATTATGCGTAGATAGGGTTTGGAGACTTTAGGTATGACTAGTGATGTAATTTGACCACTGCAAGTCACAAAACGAATTCTATATGGATTGAATTATAAGTTTGAGTGTTATTTAAAGATGCTAAATGTACATTAGATTAATTTCTTTTTTGGTGTCCTGCATCTCACTTGTACTCAGGCATCAAAAACCTACAGCAAAGCAGAAGTTTCATCGCATAACAAGAGAACAGACTGCTGGATAATAATCAAGGACAGGGTATGGCCTTATATTGCAGCTTTAGGCGCCTTTACAAACTTGAAACAACAAGCAGCTTTAATCCCAAAAGCTTGTGTTACATACATAATGTTTTTGGTCAAAGCCAAAAGTTATCTCCAAATTACTTCTTCAGTTTACCAGTCATCCTTAGACTACATTCTATGCTCTTAGAATAATTTTGCATTTGCCACTCCTTAACTGATGTATAATTTACATTGCTTTGTGCCTTATCTTCTGCAGGTTTATGATGTAACCTCTTATGTAGAGGAACATCCAGGTGGTGATGCCATTCTAACTCACGCAGGAGATGATTCAACTGAAGGGTTTTTTGGGTATGCATATTTTTGTTCTGAGATATCACTCTTGAGCTGAAAGTAACCATTATTCTTTTCTCATTCCCCCTGTCTCCATATTTCTTAAGTGAATATTTTAAATAATTTCTTACCCTATACTATTTTTGGTTCCTCTCTGGCATATACCTGAAAATAACAAATAATCTGAAGCATGCTGTTGTATAACTTTAGTTGGTTAGGTTAGCCAACAAAGGTTTGACCACAACTTGTATAGTTGTGTTTTTATGTTTTCCACTTTAGCTCCTCATGTTGTCTTCAACGGAGGACATAGAAACATTTCCATAAATATTCAGATTTACATGCTATTAGTTGTGCTCTTAATGGATGATGTAGCCATGTAGGCGATTAGCAGAAGGTCTTGGATTCAAAGAATTTCTGTCATTTAGCCTGGAAAAAAAAGAAGAATGTCTAATATCTGACTACAATTATGTGGCAAAAATCCTTTTGCAAGCCGGAATAATTCCTCATTTAATTTCTATACTGTAATCTCATACCCTTGATCTCATTCACATGCTTTTCCATCCAAGCTCAATATAAGCTTTTGTTATTTCATTGTAAGTGTATCTCCACCATGGAATCTATGGATGACCTAAGATGTCAATAAAAGATGGTATGTGGTTCAAATTAGAACCCTTTAAAAAAAACAAAAAGGCTATAAGGAAGAACCATACAAGAAACAATGTCACATTCCCTACTGAAATAAACATTGAGATCAGGGGAAGCTTTCGGAAGTCAATTCAGCATTTATTAGCTTTCCAATAAATATAATAAAAAAACTGTCACATTCCCCAGTGAGATCCTGATTTTGTCAGTAAGGCTTTCCTGTTCACTGTGTGGTGAGAGGCTTTGTTTCTTCTAATTTTGTTGGTTATTTCTCTATAATCACTTACGACCACCACTTGTCAAATCCCTGTTCCCAACACATTCTGAGACCTTCAAGAATGCTATTTAATTCCAATTAGAACTTTGTTTATTAAAACTGTTGCACTACCAGCGCCATTGACAACATGCCGATTTCTTAAAAAATTTGATCCACTGCTTGATTTTCAATGTATTTCTCTTCTCTTTTCTTATCTGTAAAATGGTAAGCCCGCTATTCTTATTTTAATGTCCTCTCTTCTCCCTCTTGTATGATTCTTACTTCCACATGGCAGGCCACAACATGCAACTCGAGTCTTTGATATGATTGAAGACTTCTACATTGGAGATTTGAAGCTTTAGCTAGATCAGTGGTTTGCAACATTTTTAGAGATTTATGACTTTGAGAATCTGAAACTACTATTTCTTGTCTATTGAGTCAACTTTCTTAGATACTAATTGAGGAGCCCTTTGGCCATTGCGAGTGCTCAACCAGCCCATGATTAGTTCAGTTCATCTTCAACAACTTGGATACTTTTCTTTCCTGTGATGATCACCAGCGACTTACAGTTTCAATATGTTGCATATTAGATGAGGAATTTTTCTATTCTTTTTCCTTGTCCTTTTGTCCTTTATTTTTTCTACATGAATTTTCCTTGTATGACTTGTTGGTCTGCATTCATGCAATGCTGTTCACACAAAAACCAAGTTCCTAATAGTTTCAGGATAGAAGAAGTCCATCTTTAGTTAACCTCTTGATTCCAATGTCTTGTATGCAAGTCTTGGTGGAATGGGCAACGTGTAATGAAGATGAGAAACCTTTCCTCACAATTGAAACCCTTTTGAAATGAGCTGCACTAAGAATTGCTCAATGGAATCCATTTTATTTTGTCGTATTATATGTGGCCCTATTACTAATCAGGTAGTTAGTCATCTAAAATTGTTTTGTTATTAATTTTAGCAAGAATTCTAGGAGTAGCTATAAGAATTGCAAGACTACAAAATCGAATACACTTACCTATCAGTTTTGAGACTATATCATATAATTGTTGTGCTATACATGTATGCACAATGCTGTAGAGCATACAATTATAAATACATTTCACTAATAGTTTTTTGTCGGCAAACACACTAGCACATTAGTCCCTTTTGTCCTAATTATAATAATCCGTTAACTTTTCTTGGAAAATTTTAAAAAAATCTTAAGAAAGCTAATTACATTATTTTAAGACATTAAAATTTATCATTTTTCTTTTAAATTATGTTGTTTGACTTGTGAACTAATATATAATATAATAAAACATAATATATGATATGATTAAGTAATGTAATTAACTTTCTTATGATTTTTTTAAGATTCTCCAGAAAAGTCAACGGCCTTATAATTAAGACGAGAGAGTATGTGTTTATCTAAAACTTGGTAACTGTATTTTATATGCACTAAAACGTGTGAGCTAGTTTTAAAACATAAAGCCAATTCCATTCACCCTAATTAAATATGTAACTCTAATTATCTATCGGTTGGTAAAAATATACTACAATCAAACTAGAATTGATATTTTAAATTTCACATATAATTAATTATGCATGTAACATTAAAAAAAATGTTTGGGTTGCTACTAAAAGATGCATGCTAAGTACAAAATATTAAACACGGGCATTTAAATTCTAAAAATTCACAAAAATAAATGAGAATAGTAATTTAATCAATACAAATATAATTAAGTTAGGAAAAAAATTCTCATATTATTGTATGCACCCATGTCAAACCCCTCTTTCAATTCAACATTCATCAAAGTTATTATAGTGGAAATAACATAACATATACTATATTGATATATATATATACATACATACACATAGTACTTAGGTCTATTACAATATTTCCACAAATATTTACAACATGGTAAGAGTTCAAAACTAAGCTAAACTAGTCCAAACAAATGTCTTCTTCTTCTTCATCACTAGGTCTAGATTTTCAGTATTTGGTTACCACTTCCTTGGCCCAAGAATTGTCTCCTCTAACTGGGTAAATTACATTTGTATGGAAAGGGGTGAGATTCAAATGAATCTCAATAGTAACAAACAGTCAATCATAATATGAACATACTAAACATGTATAGCATTCCATCATTATCATTGTATCACATTCATCATCATTAGATAAATGCAGTATGCAATTTATGATTCAAGTTTCATGGCGAACCAGAATTGGTCACAACAATCGACGCACTTTGCATAATTGACGCACTTCGCACCACATCTCACAGTGAATCACAGATAGTCACACTGCTTGGTGCACTTCGCACTATCGACTCATTTGCACCAGTTCTCAATGGACCTCAAAGAGTCACATTGTTCAGTGCACTTTGCACCATCGACGCACTTCACGCTAGTCTTAGTCTCACTGCATGGCAAACAATACATGCAGCTAAGGGTGGAAACAAGCTTGACGGCTTATCAGAGGCCTATCTTTTGGCCTCTTTGAACTTTGTAGGAGGCTTGTTAGTAAACCTGTTTTCTTTAAGAGGTCAGGTTTAGGCTTGTGGACAAGCCTGTTAAACCTGTCAGGCCGGCTGAGCCTATTATACATATAACATATTATAAAAAAATATGTACAAAATAAATAGTAAAATAGAAACTTAATTTTTATTTTTGTGATATAATTATCATTATAAAATATTTATTATATGATAAAGAAATTTTAACATGTAATTAGATATGCAACAAGAGTTTATTTAAATTATGATTTATAAGAGTAAAAGAAATTATTATTAAAAATATATTATAAATAAAAAATAAAAAATAAATAATTATAATAAAAAGGGAAAAGATAAAAAAAGTAATAAAAGAAAATGGGTCAAAAAATAAAAATAAAAGATAAAAAAATATTAAATTTTGAAAAGAAAATGTAATTAAAAATAAATATTTTAAAAAAGTAGCCCTATTTACAGGCTTTCAAGCTAGACCAAGCCTATTAATAGATCAGGCTCAAGCTTGAAAAATGGCCTTTAACATGCCAAAGACCAGGCTCAGGTTTGTTTGTCACAAAATAAGCCTGGGTTGTTAAGGATAAAGCTTGGCTTGGCCTGGTTTATTCTCATCCCTACATGCAACATATTACATAAATTATGAAAGACAGAGGTACTACCTGAATGCCTTTCCAATGCTTGACTCTCCTACTGGCTTTTCAACTTACCCTCGGTAAATATTGAATCCTACAAGTCCAAATTTATAATAATGAGCTATTACCATTAAATATTTAAGATCCAAGTGCATCTAAAGATTTATAATTAATCAACCTCCTCTAAAATACTTATTTATGAAACTGCCCTTAGGGATACTGGTTTCTTTCCTTTCATACTCAATATAATTCCACTTTACCAAAAATATGACCCGACCTACCGCAACAACATTTCGTGCACTGAATCTATTTTTGGGCTTAGAATTTCCAAAATAAAACTCCTTCCCCTTGCTCCTAGTCCACACCGAAATGAGCACAATTCTTGAAAACAGTTTCATTTTCTATTGTAATGCTTCCAAACTTATTTCCTAATAATTAACTTGGAAAATTTTCTTTTTTAAACTCATTGGAAGTATCAAATAAGCCAAAATTCAGCTCTAACACTCCAAAACAGGGCCTAACTGAAACAAGGAAAAATTTACAAAAATTGATTTTAATGTTCCCTTCAACAAACACCTTTCCTACACTCTTATTTACTTCTCTAATCCATTAACCAACCTTTCCACATGATTCAACCTGATTTAGATAGCACCTCCCTTTAGAGTTTGTGCATCCCAATATTTCATTTCAGCCCCAAAATCAGCCAATCCACCAATAACCACCAACAAGTAACAAGAACTAATAAGAGATGCAAGATTTTGAAGATTGAGTTCTTATTCTCTCTCTCCATTCTCTCTCTCCAAACCATCCAGCCCTTCCCCTCAACCCCTTGATTTTCTTTTTAATTAGAAGAGGTTATGGGAGCAAGAACTAAAAGAAATGAAAGGATCTTGGCCTAGAACTCACCTTGTTCCTCTTGGCTTCTCTTCTTTCCTTCCTCTTCTTTATAGTTTTTCCAAGAGCTCTCCTGCTCTCCCCTCTTCCTTGGCTACACAAAATTTGGGTAGACAATGGCCCTTAATAAGAACTCATCCCAAGTTTAACACATGTGCTAATTTCATTAATTAATTGAAAAGAATTTCTAATCATATATATTTTGCTTTTCTTGTCTTGAGATTTTTATCTTTCAAGATTTAATCTTGGTCATCTAATTTGGCCTTCCTATCTTGCCTTTGAGATCACTTTTAATCTTCCATTTTTGCCCTTAAGTGTGTCACAATTTATAATTGTGCCATTGCCTTTTTATTATGGTAATTTTTTTTTACCATAATTCATTTTCACACTCAATTTTGAATTATCATCCCATAAATAATTTTTGGAACACTTATAACCATTTAATTCAATGGTTTCGCATATCAAATTCATTCTTCTCATTTCTAATTCCTCAAATTTCATTCACCTCCCTTTCCTTCATAAGTTTTATAAGTTACCTCTTTCTTGAACCGATTGCTTGTAAAATATTATTCCATGGGAAATTGCCATTCCTTGGGCATAAAATCATCTTCATAATACTTCCTCAACCTCAAAATCAATTTCACATATTTTTCCTCAATTAATTGAGGCCTTTGTCTATTTTTCATGATTAATTTTGGCCTTAACTCACCAAAATTCCAATAATTCCTTATGAACTATTTTGCTGTCTTTCTTTACTCCAAAATTCACTATTTTATTCCTGTTGTCTTGCCATATGCTCTAGAAATTTTTTGTGAATAAAAATTGGGATGTTAAACCCAAAAATTGTTTTGAAATTAATTTAAACATATTATCACTCATGTAACCTTGCAAAAATCAAATGCATATATTTGCCTAAAACTAGTTTTCCAAACTTGTAGACATCTAAGTAACACGTAAAAGAAAATTTGCAAAATATTTCAATATATTTTTTTGGCCAAAAATTTTTCAATAGGTTTTAAATAATCAAAATCATTTTTCAGCATTTAAACAATTAATCTACAACATACTTCCCAGTCCTAAATATAAGACATAGTTAACTTTTTGTTGTTTTTTAAAAATAAAGTTAATTAAATTGCTTTAAAGTATTTATACTTATCTTTTTTAAAACTATTCTGCTTAACTTATAAATTACTCCCTTTAGTCATAATTATAAGAGTCCATTGACATTTTTAGAAAATTTTAAGAAAATCCTAAAAAAGTTAATTACATTACTTAATCATATTATATATTGTATTTTATTACATTATATATTAGTTTATAAGTTAAACAACATAATTTGAAGAAAAATAATAAATTTTAATGTCTTAAAGTAATGTAATTAATTTTTTTAGAATTTTTTTAGGATTCTCCAAAAAAATCAACTGGGTCTTATAAATAGAAAGAATGCAGTATATATATAAAATAAAACACCCTGAAGTCTGAACAGATTTAAATATGTGCATTTCCAGAATTTAAAAATTCAAAATAATCAAGAAAGTGATAGAACAATAAAAAAAAAAAAAAGTAACGGTCAGTGTGGTTACCTCTTTTCAAAATATAAAATAGAAGAAAACATGTTTTAAAATGTGTTTTTTTATATATATTCTAAAAACAAAAAATCATGACATCATTTCTAGGGAAAATTGAGGATATATCCCCATTTAGCAAATTAGTTGGCAAATGGTCCCCGGGAAAAAAAGTAGATTTCTGAGGGACATGATTGTATATAAGTTTGATAAGAAAATTCCAAAGTAACCTTTAGTAATGAAAAGACCAAAAAAACCCTGTAATTTTAATAACGGAAATCGGGGAAGATAGGAAAGAAAAAATCGTGCAACATTCAGCCCCTCCCCTGCATCCATTGAGCATAGTGGGTTCTGCTAGAGATTGTCAAACCTCTCTTATTTTAATATTTACTAATATCAGAGTAATTATGCATAATTCAAATAGCGAGGGAAATAGCATAAAAAGATCTGATATAGATAGTACTTAGATAGGATTTCTTATAGATTATCTATAAAGTCTTAGGGCTACAAACATTAAACAAAATAGCAGACTCCACCAGCAACTCAAGTGTAAGAACACATCACTTTAAAGCCGGCATTTGCCTCTTTGCCCTTATGACCACTTCTTCAGTTGAATAGATTATATATTGTGGAAAGGGTTGAAATTCATACGAATCTCAGTAGTAACTCTTGATCAATCATAATTATATGAAAGTTATACACGTAATGTAATATATAATACAATAAAATATAAATGCCACATTTACCAAAAAAAACAAAAACAAGAAGAATATCTATGCCACAACGTATCATGTTACAGAACATGTTGTCTTTGCACCTTAACCATGTGTGGCTAGGTGCAATGCATTGTGCACGCATATTAGTGGTACATCTCACCACAACTGGGTTCTACACACTACAAAAAAAACATAAATTTTGTAGCGATTTCTCACAAACCGCTACAAATTACAAAATTTGTAGCGGTTTTACCAAAAATCGTTACAAATTTGTTGCATGGTGAATATTTGTAGCGGTTTTAAGTCAAAATCACTATAAATAAAGGCGTCAACATGGTGCCATGTGGTGTAAAGTTGGCACGACATTTGTGGCAGGGACTTTGTACCAGTTTTGATAACAAGAAACAGCTACAAATGTATAGTGTGTGCATTTTGTAGCGGTTTTGGTTTAAAAACCACTATAAAATGCGAACAGTCAGAAATTTGTAAGGGTTTTAAGGAACCGCTACAAAGTTTACACGAAATACGTAGCAATTTGTAGCGTTTACTGTAGCAGTTTCTAAAAAACCGCTACAAATGTAGCGAGTTTTAGGCTATATATAGTCATGGTGTATTCATTTCAACGTTTCGCCAATTTCTGTCTTCCATAGTGATTTTAGAGAATTTCTACAGCTCTAAGATGCTGCCCAAATCCATTTACGTATACTCCAGTCGAGTTAGTTTTCATATTTCATTTCTTTACCTTATTTTCTTTTTAAATGTATTTATTAGTAAATTTATTTGTTATTTATATTTATTTTATTTTTTTAATGGTAATTTTTTTATTTTATTACAATAATATGTTTATTCCATTTGTTTAATTTGTATTGTATTTGATTTTATTTTTATATATATTTTATTCCTTCTTATATTTTTATTTATTTTTTAAAAATTTTGTTATAGTTGTAGTTATATTGCATTTATTTATAATTTAAGTTGTTACATTGTATTTGTTTTTTTTACTTATGTTTTCTTTATTGTTGTTATAATTAATTATAGTTTAATTAATTCTATTTATTTAGTTTGCATTCCATTTCAATTTATTTGTTCATATTTTTTTATTTTATTTTGTGCCACATATTTTTTATTTTATTTATTTGTGTTTATTTTATTTGTATTATAATAACAATTTGATATCTTTAGATTATAATTTACTTTTTCATAAAGTATTCCATTTTGTTGTTCGTATGTGTTTTGAATTTTTGTTATAGTTACAGTATTATTTAATTTCATTATAATTCAAGTTGTAATATTTTATTTAATTTATTTAATATATTATTTGTTTCAATTTTTTTTATAAATATACTTTCATTTGGTTTGTTGATAACGTAATTTGTGATGGATATATATTTAATATTTGTTTTTTATTTGTTATTTGTTTTTAATTTTTATTATAATTGTACTTTTATTTCATTTGTTTAAAATTTAATTTGTTATAGTGTATTGCATTTTGATTTTTTTTTAATTTCGTGATAATTATAGTTGTATTCCATTTATTTATAATTTAAGTTATTATATTGTATTTGAAGTTTTTAGTATGTTTTCTTTATTTTTGTTATAATTAATTATAGTTTAATTTTGCAATCTATTTCAATTTATTCCTTCATATTTTTGTATTTTTTTCCACGTATTTTTTATTTAATTTCTCTTTTATTTTTTTAATTTTTAGTATGATTATATTTTTATTTATTTTGATTATATTTTATTTGTTATTTTTTTTAATAATTTTTTTCATTTTATTTTATATATCAGTATGTCTGGATGGCGAGAAGGGAAGGAGCCGATGCAGCCGAGACAACAGCAGAAGAGCGAGAGCAGTATTAGGGGGACGACCTCCAAGACCAAGGGTACCCCCACCTATGCCTGCAATCCAAATCCCACAGATCAGTGTCAAGGACTACCTGGAGCGGAGATGGAGCGAAATCACCATCGACCTTCGTCTTCGCGACATACAAGGTTTGAGGTGGAGGTTGAAGGTAAAATAAATGTCAATAGATAAGGAAAATTTTAATTAACGTTAGCATCGCTACTAATTTATTTATGCTTTGTTTTAATATGTGCAGATGAGCAGGGGAACAGGACGAGCAGGAGGCTACCCCGACTACGTGTAGTGGTCCAGTGGAATGATGAGACCGACCAGCCGATCAGGAACGGGGGCCACCTGTTCAACTGCTATTTGAGCGAGTTAGGCGACAATTGGCTGCGCTTCCCTCTTAGCTACAAGACGTGGGCGCAGATAGCCAGGCCACTGAAGGTGCTGGCATATGAGGAGGCTGTGTAGGTATTAAAACATTTTTATTACTTAAGAACTTTTTGTTAAGTTTAATTGACATAACATTGAATTTGTAATTCTTCTTTGTAGATGAAGTTCGCCGTCAGGCATGAGAGGCGTTGGCACGCGCTGCTTAAGATGGGGACAGTGTGGAGGAACAGGACAAATCGTCTGTATCATTTGGTTGATAAGGATCAGACAATGCCCTTGGAACAGCTGATAGCAGTCGTTCCTGACGGCATTGAGCCCAACGAGTAGGCCATATTTGTGCAGCTCCGGTGGAGCATGGACGGACAGGTAAATTTGCTTTTAATTAATTTAAAATTTGTTCATATGTTTAATTTGTTTAAAATTTTTAATTAATTTAAATTGAATAATGGAAATTTTGTGTTTAGGCCATATTCGAGAGAAACAAGAGGATACGTGGCTAACAGACGATCCACCATATAGCCGAATCGAAGACATTTGCTGTGACATACAGTGAGCTGGTACGTAATTTAAATTTAAGTTAATATGTTTAATATTTTTTATTTATTTATCTTAATTTAAACTATTTGATGCAGGCCAAGAAGGCTGAGTAGGAGTATCGCCAGACGCACTATGGGGAGTTATTTGAACACACCCATAGTAATATTTTTACAATTGTAAATTGTGACTTATTTTGTGTAATTATCATGTGTTTTTATCTAACTAAGCGTGGTCTGCAGGTGAAGATGCATCAGTACGCGACTAAGATCCTTGAGTCTCAGTCGTTGGAGTCCTAAGGGTTTACCATGGATCCCACTACACCCTTAAAAGCAGGTGTGGGTGAGGTTGAGCACCCCAAACACATCAGGGTATAGGGTTGGGGGCGAGGCTGACCATGTTCTACAGGAAGAGCAGCGACTCACAAGCATCCTGAGGTCGCAGACATCCCGAGTGGGGACTTCTAGCACGAGGAGGCAGAGCTACACGATGGTAAACGAGCTCAGGGAGCAACTTGCCAGCCAGGTTGAATGGCAGGTTGACAACCAAGTTGCCAGCCAGATTGGAACAGTGGTCAGTTCGCTCCAGGGTCAGTTGGACCCGCACTATACGAACAAGACCCAGTGGCAAGATATAACGAACACTCTACTGAGGCAGTTGCCAAACATGCCAGAGATCCCGCTAGCCCCTCGCATTGTGTTGCAGACCTCTACTCCAACACCTGGTGCCTTAGAGCAGGCTGCAGCGAATCGGCCCAAGGGCAATGAAGTGGATTCTTCCACTCGTGATGCTCCTCCGGCGAGTGATGCTCCGCATGATGATCAGTCTCCTCCTGTTTAGCTAGAATTGTATTAGTCACAATTATGTTTTATTTTACATTAAATTGGTTTTACTTGTATTTATATTTGTATTTATGTATGGATACATTGTTAAATTTCAATTGTATGAAAAGTATTTAAGAAGTTAAATTTTAATTAAATCCATTAGGTAAATTTCAATTGAAGGAAAAGTATTTAAGGAGTTAAATTTTAATTAAATCCATTAGGTAAACTTCAATTGAATGAAAAGTATTTTAAAAGTTAAATTTTAATTAAATCCATTAGTTAAATTTCAATTGAATGAAAAGTATTTAAAAAGTTAAATTTTAATTAAATCCATTAATTAAATTTCAATTGAATGAAAAGTATTTAAAAAGTTAAATTTTAATTAAATCCATTAGGTAAATTTTAATAGATATAAAATGAAACGTTACATTATTGATCATTACATATAATTCAATTAAGATATTGAATGAAAGTATGATTTCTTCTATTTTTTTATTTCTTTTTATTTCAGAATGGAAAGATTTTGAATTTTTGATAAGTTCAAATCAAAGAAGGATTCTTGAGGTCTACTTTTTGTTATTTGATTCATCATTTTATTCCTAATTCATTCGAGTTTGTTCTATTTCTCTATATATTATATTATATTTTTTATTCTAATATTATTCCATTTAATTCTAATATTTGTATTCAACTTTTTTATTATTTTATTATTTTGATTTTCTTTTTTTATTTCATTTATGATTTATACGATAAAATCAAATAAAGAAATAATAATATAATAACAATGAATTCTTTTATTTAATTAATATTAATATTAAATTAAGAAGAATAAGTTAATAAGAAATAAAAAATGAAATTGAAAATCCCACAGCTATTGTGGCCCCACAATAGCTGAGCTAGCATGTGGGCCTTTTGTGGCGCTTCCTGAATAGGCTTGTGGGATGGGACTAGGTGTGTGAACCCCACGTGCCCACAGTTTTTGCTGTGGGCACATGGGGCTATCGTGAGGGAGCGCCACGACAGCAATCCTCCCAACGGCTACTCTTCCCTCTGTTCTTTCTTCACTCTTCTTTTTTTCTCAAAAAATTCTCTTTTTTTACTCTTCTTTCTCAAACTCTCTCCACCTCCATTGCTGAAAACTTAGAACTCTTGATTTTGTGCTTCTTCATCTTGGTCCCACTAGTTTCCACTTCGGTAGCATCTTTTATTCCATATTTTAGATTGGTCCCCACTTACAAGGTATGCACGAGCTCTGCTTTTTATTTTATCCTCATGTTTTTATTCAAGTTGGTCCTCACTCATCCATATCTCTAAATATATATAATCTCTGGATCTGTACTCTTTTTATATGTTAGCCAATATGTTAGTTCAAATTGTAGTTTTTATAGCATTAAAGCTGGATTTTTGGTATAAATATATGTACTTAGCTTGTTTAACCAATATGATCTTGTTATTTTTTTTGGATTTTTGATGAGTTAAAAATCAATATTGATAATGTAATAAATATTTGGGAAAATTATAAAGAAGGACCTAAGATAGATAATATTTATTGTGGACGACCCTGAAAGTTGTAATTATTTAGAAGGAACCTACATTTTCTCTTAAATTCTATTTTTGAAACTAATATAAATTTATCAATTTCATTACAGTAAATGCAGTTTCTCTATTTATTTATTTTTTCCTGCAAACACAATTTCTCTCTTTATGAACAACTAATATAGATATCTATTAAAATAATAACACATCTTCCAATTTCATGAAAATTATAAGTTTCAAAATCTGTAATTGAAAAATTATATAATTTTAAGAAAACTCAACATTTTTAATAATGTA
>JBAGKO010000008.1:10268164-10296053 GCA_037177275.1 Acacia concinna
AGCTGAACTTGTACTCCTGCTCATTACTGATCGGCTTTTCGGCTGATTTGGAGTTGAAGCTTGGTCTTAAACAATCCTCGACCCCATGTAAAATTTAAAATTATGTATTACACATTTTGTATATCCTGTTATATAGGAGCTCCACATAAACTATAGTTAGGGTCCTCGCCTTCTATATGTTACATGTATATATATATCTTAGTATAGAGTACAACTTCTTTTGTTGAATCGTTAGTAGCTGTTATTGTAGAAATTTTGGAAGATCCCACTAATTGTGGAGACTACCAAAGTTCCCTCAAAAGCTTAGTAGTTTATTTAACTATTTATAATTAATAAATTTATATTCAATTCAATATATATATTATAGGCTTATAGGATGCGAGTTTTCTCACAGTCTATGCCAATCACTCCTAAAAGTCTGGGCTGTTACATTTCCTATATAAACTTCATTCTTAATTCCTCCAAATTGGTTCACATCCCTTCTTTCCGGTCTCCCTAAAATTGCCCTTTTCTTGCACATAACACTTGTAAATATTCTTTTACAGGGAGCTTCCACTTTCAGGGCACTTATCCATTTTTAAAATGTCTCCTCTGCCTCAAAATAGCTTCCTCTTATTTTTCCTCAATTATTTAAGACCTCTTAATATTTTTCATAATTTAATTTGACCTTAATTAGCCAAAATTCTAATAATCTCTCGAAAGATATTTTTGCCTCATTCCTTTGTACCAAAATTCACAATTTCATTCCATTTATCTTGCCATATGTCCTAAAAAAATTTTGATGAATGAAAATAAAGATGTTACAAAATACATGTGTTCTTTGCAAGGAAAAACCCTGATGAATTTACAATTACATCCCTAAAGTTAAGGGCAAAGTACAATTGTATTTCTAGAATGTAAACTACCTACAATAGATTAAACAAATACAACAACAATGAATAAAAACAACCTTTTGGCAATAACAAATCAGGCTAAACGGGAAAATGGTTGTGTTAAAGAATCATGATTTGAAGGGATAGCCAAAATATGGGACTATAATACAAACAGCCTTACAGGCAATGATGAATGTACCCCCAAGCAAAAAAAGAGAGACAGAGAGAGATCAATTGATGTGTCAATGTCCTTTTTTTCCCCAAAGACCAAGCTGCTCATTAACCATAAAAAAGTAGGGCAATAAGAAATAAAAGAAGCCCTGTATACTATATATCATGCATGTTTCTTGGGTTGGCGCCATTGCGCCAAACTAGACCAAAAACCAATGAATGAGTTTCGACGAGTTAATCCTATCTTTCCAAATAAGTGTTTTCCTCCCAAGTCTGTGAAAACTGGGCGCATATCCTTGCTTCTCGGTATTCTTTCAATCTGCACAACATAAAACAACTTGTGTAGATAATAGGTCGGAAATAAGGGTGGTTCATATGTTTAGGGAAGGAAACTTTTGTGCAGATTGGCTCACACTAATCAAAGCCTTAATCAGGAATTTTAATGTGAATCCGGAGGGCAATTCTGTGGCAACATGCTTCATTTAATATATATAGTCACAAGAAATTTTACATGTGTGAGAATAAGCAAGTTAAATAATATTTTACTGAAGCTGAAATAAGGCAATGACTAACTTACCCTGCTTACTTTTCCATCTTCCAGATAGTACAGAATACCAGACCAATTGATATACTGAGATAAACGAGAACGAGTGGCGGATATAGGATATAGAAAGTTACCCACCAACATCGCTATAAACACCTGCTCAATAGATATCAATTGATAGCTTTATCAGCAAGTAATTTCACATCCTTTGGTAGAAACTGAATCCTATATATCTTGTTCACATTCATTTATAATTGGGGTGTTATGATTATGTGCACTTAATTAATTCCATTCTCCACGTCCACATGCACTTGTAGACCCTAGTAAACTTCACATCAGATATATTATGAAGGGGTAACAACTACTGCAACCTAGAGGTAAGACAAAAGACTTTTCTACAGTAGGGATAATCAAAAAGATATTAATTGTTTAGCTTGGTTTTAAACACTCTAAGTTTATACAAAGAGAAATCACTAAGTGAATGTCTTTCACTGAGAAAAGTATTATGTCACTATTATCGATACAATTCAATTGGGCATTAGTGGCAGGACTTGACAACATCAGAAATGAAAAATAAGGTACCTAAGATAGTGGCCACTAAAATCAGTCCATATATAAAGTAAGCTTAGAGAAATACTTACAAGACACCAATTATAGGAAGCAAGAGAAAGCCGGGGTGCCTCTGGAGACAAAAGGTTGCATAGATGAACTTCTATTCTTGTCAAGTTCCACATTGAAAGTAGAGCAATGAAAGTGCATACAACTAAGAAGCTGACCAGCAATAACCCTACGTGAAAGGCATAAAATCAAACTCCAAGAAATGAGAAAATGAAGAAAAATAACAAATTGTCAAAAAAGACACAGAGACATGAATAATATTACCTCTGGTCATAAATGTAAGACATAATTTGTAATGCAATTTGCACTACAAACAAGGTTCCACATTTAAGACTAGAGGAGTGCCAATTATGAAAAAAATGAAGTGTGCGCGAGAATGTATAAGGAGAAGTAGAATGATCACCATAAGGCATTTCCTCATCTGAGTACCCTTTCACAAAAAATCTTAAAGCTGCCACAACGTGAATAATTGCCATGAAGTATGGTGTTACAAATCCCCATGACAGATAGCAGTGAGCAACGAATAAAACACGATTCATTATCCAGTTTGTCCTTGTTACATATGACTCCAGCACAAATGTTTGTTTCCTCAAGTAATTCCAGTACCTGATCAGGGTTAAAAATGTCAAACACAGTACAACCATAACACAACTTTGATGAGTGTGTCACAAACCTTCCAAAATTAAGATCACTTGCAAGTGGATGAGGAAAGACAGCATTTGGAGGAGAATAGATGAGTTCTTTATGAGCCCCTGAAAGGAACAGCATTATTGTAATATAGTACAAAACGCAATGTAATTTGGTCAAAATAAATTAATAGAGGAATGGAAGACAAGGAAATAATTCTACTTAAAAAAGAGTTAGACAATGCCATATGGATTACTGAAAGCTTGTGGCACTTGTCCAAAAAAACATCACAAATTGAAGATTCTAGTTTTATAAAACATAATGTAGGCTAGTATTTTGAACCAGAGACAGATCTGGACTCCGTGTTTATAGCAAGTGAGAATCAAAGATTTACCAGCTATAGCCGCAAGTGTCATATCATCAGAATATCCACCATATCGAAGTCCTGAGAATACTCCACAACGATCTTTCCTAAAGTCATCAGCATGCATCTGAAGACATTCGAATAGTTAGAATCTACTGTCCCTTTTCTGATGCACTAACCAAATCAAACAAAAAGTAGAGGTCACTTGCCATCATGCACCCTCCCCACAGAAAAAAGGTTTTTCCACCAGTCGCAAAGCCCATTGAACAAGGCTGAGAAAAGCAAAAAAAAAAAAAAATCCACAACCTAGTTAAGCGAATATGATACAATGAAAGCCACATGGAAAGCTATCAGGCCCATCACAAACATTTAACAATCATAACAGCTAACTACTTAAATACTGATTAAGTATCTAGTGATTTCTGAATGCTATAGTTAAATTCATTTAGTGAGACTTCTTACAGTGAATCACCTTTCAAAAAACATGCACGTAGCATACAATCCTATAAAAATGGCAGGAAAGGCGTAGAAGTGATTGGAGATACTAAAAAGGTTGCAGTTAAATACCATATGGTACTCATAGATGCAATAACTTCCAAGACTTCCAGATGGCAAATCGAGAGGGTATCCAGTTTCAATAAATATCTGTTAAGCATAAAAAGATTTGAGAATAATTATATAATGTAGGCAAGTAGAAGCCCTACGACGCTAATTAAACAAAAAGAAAAGAAAGATTTTAAGTTATACTTTGGGGTTTTTCTCCATCTCTCTAGTGAGCGCTCCAATTGTTCCAGGATGTAGCCTAACATCATCATCCAAAAATAATACGTATTTGCTGTCTTTACGCATATTTTCAACTCCAACCTGCCGATGTGCTTGCAGTGTCTATTACTAGAGCAATGAAAAATTATCTCATAAAAAAGGACCTAATTAATTAACAGAAATGGAAAAGCAAACATACCAACTGATTGTGAATTTTTTGGCTACAAGTTGTTGCGAAATCAGCTACAATAATTTTAGCATCAACATAATCCTGCATGAACCAATGTAACATCAAAGTTGGTAATGAAATATAAGAACTAATATATTTTGAGGAAACCTAATGTAGAAGATTTTATTCAAGAAAGAAATTTACTTACTTTTGTTATTTCTTTTTTCAGTTTTAACTATATTATATTATCAATTTGTAAGTTTCCTTGTTAATTAAAGAAGATAATTAATATGACATGTATTTTCTAAAATACCCAAATCATCTTCTTTAATTCCTTTATTCTCTCTCCTCCTTGATTATTATTGAGGGAGTATCAATGGGGTAAATTAAGAAAACAATGACAAAGTTTTGTCTTATATTTAGGACCAAGATCAAATCCACAAATGTTTTATATTAAGGATCGGAAAGAAAACATTGTTCTATAAATAACCTAGGCCTTGTAAGGGGGCTTGGATGATAATGGAAATAAATTTTTCTATGGGTTAGCTATTCTGATCTCTATCCCCCTAAAGTTATTTTTATTCTCCATTCTGTTTTTATTCCCCTTTCATTTCTCTGTCTAAATTCCCCTCGTACTTGTTTGTCTTCTCTCCCCAAAAATCTCATCTGTTTGCAATAGAAGCAGTGTGAGTGGGTCTGTGTTGTAGTAGTTGGAAAGATACAGGTACAAAATCTCCTTCAACCAGCTTTTGTGCAACTGCACCAAGAAGCCAAGAATCCAGCCTTATCATGGAATTTTCATTTTTCACTTCTTCCAGGCTTGGATAAAGAGGGGAATGATGTACTAAGTGTGTATAAATATCAGATTGTAGGACATAAATTTTAATCTATTTCATGATAATGTATACCTCATATTCTGATAGTAGCCTTGACACGGCATGGTAAGCAGGATCCTCTTTGCTATCTACCACAAAAAGAAATTCTAGAGGGCCCCCGTAGAGAGATGTTATCTACATTTGTAAAATGACAGAAGGAGAACCTCAAATAAACACCATAAAAGTCATACAGAAATTTGGAAACAGAATAAAGTCAAACACCACAAATCCCCAGTTGATAAAATCTGGAAATTACTAAAAAATATCGAACAACTTAAATGTTAACAAGAAATTAGATATATTTATGCAACCTATAGGGAATTCTTTCAAACCTTGGATAAACAGAGTATATAGAGAGGATATGTTGGTCGTATAAGCACATATGATGGTTATGTTGGATACAAAATTTCCAATCCGTAAAGAATCAAAGAAGTGCATCAAATAGGTTTATGCCACCTATTTTTTGTAGGGCTTTTAAACTTGAACCTAACAGCCTTTTTAATAATTTTTTTAAACAATTCCTCACCGACCCTACATAGCATGTGGGAAAATCATGCTGACCCGACAGACCCAACCAGAATTCCTAGCTCTATTCGATGGAACTTGCAAAAAAAAGAAAGTTCCAAAGATGTGACCAAAATGTTACCTGACTTCTCCAATTGCGTAAATTGTGTTCTCCAAAACCTTTTAGTGGCATAATTACAGTTATTGTTGGCAGGTTGACCTGATTTGAGTGCTCAAGTTCATTGATATTGTTACAAAGGAAAGCAAAGTTGTTGCCGTTCCGCATATTGTACTTAATTCTATTTATCTCTTTGTTCCTGTAAAGAATTACATATATATATATATATATATATAGTTAATATCTTATTAACATGGTACAGAAATTGTTTCACTGTTTAACATCAATGAGTACCTGACACAAGCAGCCAAAGCCCAACCAATACCAAGAAGTAAGCAAATCACACATCCCTACAGAGCAGACATAAATTTAGCTTTGAATGGCACATTATCATGTAGGGATTTTTCATATGCAACAGGTATCAAAGTTTTTAGAACAGTTTCATGAAAATTTGTTGACAGGCAAAAATTATATCGCCAAATTGCTGATGTCTCTGGCTATATACAAAGACCGTTCTCAGATATTTAAAGGTTAAACTACTACATAAAAAATTAGTCCCAATTCATCTAATAACCATGAAAATTTACAGATTGACTTTAATGTGTCCTTGAACTATTAAGGTTTGTTTGGCACGAGAAATTGGAGGTTAGGGGAGGTAAAATTTTAATGAGTTCAATTGAAAAGGAATAGTTAAGTAGGGTTATAAAATGTTAATAAAGGGCAGATTGAGATGAAATAGTAAGAAAATTTAATGAAAAAGTTTTTTAACCCCACTTCTCTAATGTGTTTTCTTTTTAAAAAAAATCAAACTCAATAAAATTCCCTCCTCTTTATTTCCCTCCTACCAAACGTACCATTACTATCTGTTTTTTTTTTTTTTTGGGTAAATAACGTTACTATCTGTTATCCAAAGGAGGCATTACAAACTTCACTACTTGAATGTAACATTGCTTTAACGGATAGTTTGGGATATCCCGTGGCAACACAAAACATACTATTTTCCGAACACACGATTCATTAGATATGATCATAACAAACTCAACAGACAGAGTTGGATAATTCCAGAGAAAACTAGAAAATGAACATGCAAATAGTGCTTTTCTCAACATTTAAGCATCTAAGATAAAAGAATTAAGAAATTAAAAGGGAACCTGTATCTGAATGAAAACGGAGAATGGAGTACAAAAGGCTCTACTGAGAGAGAGGAGCAACCAATCGAGAGCCTCAGGCGAAGACATTATACGATCCTTGTTTATCAATTTCTAATCTCTATCTGTAATTGTATATGTATATGCAATAATTATGGCTCTCTCAATCAACTCAATGCAATAATGGAACCAGATGCTGAAACGGAAACGTCGACGGTAGTATAATACTCATCCCATATGCTTTTGCCTAGCCCTTCTCCCTTTTCCCTCTCTTTGATCGTCGTGTACATTGCTGAGAAACAAGCGGCAAAATGAGCTAAATTAGGGGAAGAAGAGAGAGGGGAATCACAGGAGCGACTAATTTAATAGCTAAAATCAGAAAGATTGGGCAAAATTTTAACCACATATATCTTCATTAATTTTTCTTCAAAATAATATATAAATTACTGGAGCGATTCACAAAAATAAGCGATATGATCGTGCGCCATTTATAGTTGAATCGCAATATGCTGTGTACCTTGGACAATTTGCGTCGTGCCGCTTTGGTTTTTCGGCCGCCATTTTTACGGACGATACTATCCTTCTTCATTTTATTAAACATCCCATCCTTGCTGCCAAGATCACTTCCCATATTAAATTTTATAAATGCCATTTTGATCTTTTGGTTTGCGACGAAGAAGGCAGCCTCAAGTCCCCGTCCTTGGAATAGACAGTCAGGCTCCCGATGAGTAACTGGACAGGAAAAACAGTCCCCGATGAGTGAGGTTTCCAAATATTTTTTTGAATAGGTTCATGTAAAAGACACCCGGAGTAAGGAACAAAGAGCTCCACTTCCCAAGAGTATACACTGTTCAATGTTAAACACAATCTTGAAATCTCGTAAGATTGTGAAGATAGCTTATGGGCACAACCAGCTAAGTTGGAATGGCTATCAGATGGGGGAAAGAAATACAAGTATTTTCATGCTGTAATGTCTGGAAGGAATGCAAATTATAATTAAATTATAAATTATAAATTCTAATACTCTAATACTAATATAGAAAATAGATAAGTGATAAGGAGAAAATTTCTAGCATTGATATAGATCATTTTTAGGAAATATATTAATCTTATAATGATATGACTTCTCAACAGATTCTACAAGCATCGCAAGATTTTTCAGTTCCAACTCTTTACCATAAAGATTTTTGGAGTTGATTGCAGCGTTTCAGCGAAATGGACGTAGAAGAAGTTGTATTTTCTTTATCAAAAAATATTGGGGATAATTCCAAACAAATACCTCCCAAAATGCTAAAACCCTAAAAGGGATGTTAACATTTTAAAACGACACTAAGGTATCATTAACTAAATTAGGGTTTTGAAATTCGCTAACATGAACAGTAGTGATTTTCACGAGATGAGTAATGGTTTTCGCAAAAAGAGTAATGGATTTCGTTAATTCGTGTTACTCACTCTCTCTCTCCCTCAAAATTTGATGACGTGAACAAACCATTTGAGTAATGGTTTTCACAAGAAAAGTAATGGTTTTCGCTACTTCGTGTTGATCACTTTCTCTCTCCCCTCCTCTGATGGCACTGTTCATTTGACACTGACATTATTCGTTTGACAGAGGAGAGAGAGGAATCTACTCGTGACATGAACAACGTCGGATTTTCACCATTTGAGTAATGGTTTTCATCATAAAAGTAATGGTTTTTGCTACTTCATGCTAGTCACTGTTCATGTCAACAAAATTTCAAAACCCCAATTTAGTCTATGGTACTTTAGTGTTTTTTTTTAAATGTTAACATCCCTTTTGAAGTTTTTGAATTTGAGGAGGTATTTTTCTGGAATTCTCCCAAAATAGTCCCCCCATCTACTTGCTAATATCATTTTGATCCCAAAATCTAATTTGGTCCAAATATTTAAAGATCTTCATCCTATCAATCTATGTAATGTTATCTACAGAATAGTTTTAAAGGTGAGTTGTTCGAAAATGAAGTGTGTTCCAAATAGAGAGGGAAACAAGCTAAGCAACTTGTCAAAGGCCTGGGCATAGCCTTTTTTTTGGCTTGGTCTATTTTAAAATCAAGCCTGGCTCAAGCCTTTAAAAAGTTTGTATTTTTTACTCCCTCCGTCCCACAATATTAGAAACTTTTAATAGAATCTCTTAATTTAAAGTAGTGGTTAAGTACAATAAATATGTTAGATTTTTTTTGTATTTTTTACTAAAATACCCTTATTAATGAGAAGATAGAGAATAAGAGAGAATATAGAAGAGAGAGAATAATTAATATGATAGAAGAAAAAGTAATAAAAGTAATTGTATGAGAAAGATTATGTGGTGAAGGGAGAGAGTAAATTAAAGAATGAATCACCGTGTGAGAAAATAGAGACCTCTCACTTCATCAAGAGAGAGTGAAATGGAATTATAAAATTGAGCCAGAAATTTGACTAAAAAAGCAGCTGGTAACTTAAAATATTTTGAATAAACTTACTGTTCTAATTTAAACAAAGTGCCTATAACTATTCCCTCAAAACACTCAGTTCAGTCCAGGAGGAAGACAACATATGAAACTATGCCTATTGATATTGACTTGAATGTGGTTCCCACTTACTTAGAATCTGAAGTTGTTGAAGCAACAGTTATAAGTAGTTCAGAGAACAAAACTACTCCTTGTGCCAATGTCGAAGACCATGCATTTGAAAGTGCTCCATTTGTTGATGAGGAAGAAGGTTAGTTTTGAACCATCACCCACAAGTTGTCAATGCATATGGTCAATGTTTATTCTTCTTTTATTTTTTCATCCTCTGCTTTCATCCATGCTCTGTTTTCATATTTTTCCTTCTTGAGAGAGAGGGAGAGGGAGAAAGAGAGATAGTTATTTGAACTTATTTACCACCTGAGAGAGAGAGAGTGCGCGCGCGCATTACTTGTTTAGCACCCAACAACAAAAGTATATTATGTCCTATCCTTCATTTCACATTAGCCCATCTTTGGTTTTTTTGTTTTCATTCTTTTGGTTTTTAATATTAGACTTTTTCTCTCTTTCATATAATGATGCCAAAGTTTTTGAAGATGGAACAGTTCCACAGGAATCGACTTTAACAAAACAACGCTTTGTTCCAAATGAACAAAGGAAAGCCATAAGTGATTTTTTGTTGAAGTCAAGTGTTGAAGGAGTTTTAAAACGAGGGACCGTACGATCAGTCGCTACATTATATAGTGTTCATAGAAGCATTGTTTTTCTCATTGGAGGAAAAAAAATTGTGGCAGAAAAAGAATTGAGCTTGATACTAAAAGAGTATGGGCAATTCCATTAAAGAGGCGGCATAAAAGGTGATGCAAAGGATTATACTCCTGCACAATGCTTCAAAAGTATATTATCTTTGGTGGATTGGAAATTTTTGTTTTGCTAATTTTGTTGTCTTTTCAAATTATTGACTCTTCTAGAAAAGCTAATATGCTTTAGAAATTTATGCTTTTGTCTTCAACAACAGTGATAATGAATGTTGCCACCATGCCCAAGATAATATGATCTACAAGCACAGATATTGTTACTAGTAATTGGTAAAGATAATTAGCATACTAGTAATTGGTAAAGATAATTAGCGTCAATCACTAACTCTGTTTCTAGGCATTCTTTGACCAATTACTTTAAAAAGGCAAGATTAACAAAGCTATATCTAACAAAAGTTAAACGAATCAATTACAAAAAGAAAAAAAGGAGATTCCTGGAGAGTGAAGAATTAATAATTTATAACACTAATGGCATCATTTTTTAATTGGAAGGCAAAAACACATTGACCATTTTTTTTAATTTAGATGTTAGAGTAAACACAATATCACTAATACAAGTTGCAGAAAAGATACATTTGAAGCCGCAAACAAGCCCTGATAAAAACAAAACATGAAATGAGAGAAACAGGGCATCATCGATTGGCCAAAATAATTATAAATAAAACAAAATTAGAGCATCAATCATCTAAAAAAATAGTTACATAAACAGAGCATTAAGATGACGTTTGATCTTCAACATCAAAAAGCAATCAGAAGTTTCATCTTCAACATCAAAAAGAAATGAAATGTCAGAACTTATAAACCTTTAAGATGAAGTTTGTGCTTCATAAGATATCACTACATTTAACTTATAGGTAACCCAAAACCTACCAACATCGTCCTTATTTACCAAATTTTATAACTTAAGGTTACTTTCCAAAGTAAATCCTTAGTAGTGTCAAGAACTCTTTGTTCAATGCTGGAGTTTTAAAACTGAAGTCAGGTCCTTCCTCAGGGTATTCATTAAGGTCGATCAGCTTCTTGCCGTTACTGCTGCTAGTTACATTTGGAGAACGATCATATGGTTGCTTGATGTTGGTTGTCATAAGCTCATCTTCCCTTGCAAAAGTTTCTTCCTCACAAGGAATGTTATGGCTGCCATCATTCTCATATTCCACAATATCTTCTTCTGGCAACTCATTGAGATAAAAAACTGGCTTCCCTTTGGAGCTCAAAACTTCATCTTCATTCTTGTTGACTGGAAAGGTAGTTTCTTCATCATCCATTGAACACCCATCGCTTTCCAATGAGTCTGGTATAATAAGGTTTGAGTACCAAGTTGTAGCATCAACTGAATCATTGTCCAAGGAATCCTCTACAATAAGATCTTCGCCATGGGTACCATCGACGGTACTCTTCTCCAATGATCCCGGAACAGGCTTGTTGGAATGAGTCATGATCAAGATACAGTCAAGGTAGCATCTATTGGTTTTTATATTTTGAAACCTTAAAAATCCAAGATGTGTTTGTTGGTTTCCCCACCCTCTCTCTCCCCCCCTCTCTCCTTGGGAATAGTAACTTTTATGGTCAATACATATATCAATGTATTGATATTAAATAACTGGAAAAAAAATCATTAAAACATGAGACATTTTTCACATGTCTCTTATATTTTGGGATGGAGCATAGGTGGTGGTTGCCTCTTATATTTTGGGACAGAGGGAGTAATAAGCAAGGCCTAGGCTCTCTAAGAAGTCTATTAAACTTGACACACCAACTTAGGCCTAATAGTTTTTTTCTTTTAAAAAAGAACTGAATATGTGAATTGTTTATATATGGTTCTTTTTATGGCCTAAGTTTATAGCATGTTACTTTATTTTTCATAGAGTCCTGCTTAGTTTAAGTTGCAAAAAAAGTCTAGATTGTTCTTTTATCTCTCCAACACTCACACATTGTCATTCACTATTACTTCCTCAAGATTGCCTTCTTCATTCGAAATATCTTTGTCCTCCCTCTCTTGTTCACAGGCCACTACTGCTCAACTTATAGAAGCTACTACTCTTCTCAACCAAAAGAAGCTTGTATTCGTGTGCTTTGAAACCTACAAACTGTTTTGTCTGTTGTGACCTAAGAATGAAGAACAAATCTAGAGCTCACTCCTTTTAGTTGTGATCTGAGAAGATTGTGAAGGGGGAAAAGTCAATGGAGAACTAAGTTGTGAGCTTTTACATTAACTCCGTTTGATTGGTAGTATTCATCTTCCCTTCTTTTTTTAAGTTTGTATCTATGTTTTGATTTTTTTTTTGCTCATGTCAATATTGCTCTTTCGCAAAGACAAGTCTAGAGAATTTTGACATCTTCCAAAGGGTCTCTTCTTACAAAAACTCTAAAATATAAGTGTGTGGATTTTTCTAGCCCTGTAATATTCAAAAAGTCTTATAATTCTTCTTGGATTTGGAAATGTGTTCATCAATGTGCACATTTCATATATGATAATTTGACTTGGAGAGTTGATAATGGCAACAACATCTCATTAAACCACCCCTTGTTGTGGCCAATATAGTCTAAACCCTCCTTTTCTGCCATCCATTGGAAAATTCTAATGATCTATTAGTGCATCTTCCTTCTAATTAGTGCCCAACTAGATGGAGTGTTCCATTGGTTTAGTCTATTTATCATAGACATGTAGCATAAGCTATAATTCGCATACCTCTCTCCTTGAATAATTCTTATCATATAATGCTTTGTTCTTTATCACATTTTGGTGAATATAGTGTTTCTAAGGGCTACAAGCTTGTCTCTGCTCATTATGCACATAGGGCACATTATGACTTTTCAAAATTTCTATGGTCCCCTTATCATTAGCTAGGAAAGATTTATTACTAGTTTGGAAGCTCATGGATGATGTATTTCTGTCAATGGATCTTCTTAATTATTAGATCACATGTTTTAATAATAACCAAACATATGTATAAAGCATTTGATTGTTTTAACTTAAATTAAAAAGGTTCTAAGGGTAACTCAATGCATGGGTATTGACTCAAGTTACACATGCCTAGAATTGAGTTAGCCAAGGAAAATTTACTTGACAATAATTTTGAGGTATCATGTGTTAAGGGAAAGTTACACAAGGCATAGAAGTTAACTTGAGTAATATTAATTTATGATATTAAAAATCAACTTAGTTTTTGAAAACCAACAAAAGTTTTCAAAGTCAATTTTTTAGGGTCACTTTGAGGCAGGGTAAGTTGCCTCAAAGAAGGAGGCATGACACACGGAACTTGTGAAGTTGCTTAACATTGCTGCCCCAAGGTAGTATTGCCTCAAGTGCTTGCAAGGCAATAAGGCTGCCTCATAGGCAACCGGTTTGCCTCGAGGTATAGGCAACATCATGCTTACTACCTTGCAACGTTGCCATTGGCCTTACAAGGTAGGGCTATAACCCCAATACCTTGAGGTATGCCATGTGACCTCGAGGCAACAGAGAGGTTTTTGCAAAGATGAACTACATTGAAATAGAGATTTTCTAAGTTCAAATAACTTAAGGCAAGATGTTTAACTTAAGTAAAGAGATCACTAAGTTTAGAGTGAAACTCACCTCAAGGTAGTAAAGGTGCCATGAGTCAAGTCTCACTTTGAGGCTAAAGTGATTGTCTTGAGGTTAAAGTCTCAAATTCTTTTCTAAGCAAAGGGTACCTCAAGTAGAAAATACACGTAACTTGACATATGTTTTTAAAAGATCAACATACCACATTGAGTTGGCTTGGTCACCTCAAGATAAGCATGAATGGTTTAAAAAATAGAAAATAGAGGATTATAGCGTAATGTTAGATTCATTCATATACTTATGCTTATTACTACCCACTTGTTACTTACTATTTAATAAGCTTTTTGTACATGAAAGAACATATTACAAGCTTTAAAAGTAATTCAAAAACTCTAACTTACAAAAAAGCAATGTTGTGTCAAAAGCATTTACTACAAAGCCATGAAGAAGAAAGACGTTCTCTTTACTCACAATGGCTACATTCTTCAACCCATAGTATAATTCCATTTGTCTCACAATGATTACAAACAAAGCGATTGAAGAACTTCAATGGATACATTAAAACACAAAACGGTCGAATTCTTAGATATACTATAAATAGACAAAGCATTAAGACACTTAATAACTAAGAACCACCAAGCATAACTGAGCTACTGTTACATTGATTGTTGTCTTAAATTCTCTATGTCTTTGTGCTTCAATGTTTATCTATATATACTCTATGACAGAGCTTTTCTAAGTTTTCCAAAAACTTGAGATTGAGTGACTCAAGGTAGAAGGACCTTAGGGTTGGGTTGTGATTACAGGTTGTAAGGGCAAGTAAGCTATTCACGTGAAGTATGCCCATATTGTAGTAATGAGAGCCTATTGGAATCTTAGGGAATAGTGAAAACTCAGTGGCGTAGTGAGGAACTAGATGTAGGTCAAGAGTTTGGACCGAACTAGTATAAATTTGAGTGTTTAAGTTACCAATAATATTTTTATTAACCCTTATCTTGTGTCATTATTTGTGTTCAAAAGTTTTAAATTTTTAATATCACCTAATTCACCCCCTTTTGGGTGAAAGTCGTGTACTAAGATTAATAACCATCATTCATAGATTAATGGTTTATGTCATTTTGGATGCACTAATAAAGAATCTTTGTAGCATATATTTGTAACTTGTCTTTTTACATAAGCAGTGTGGTTTGGAGGACTTCATTTCAATTCAATTTCTCAAATTGCTGACTTTAAGACGTGATTGCATAGAGTCTTAGTTCAAAATTTAGCAACATTGTTCAGGAGTAGAAGCTCCTTCAATTTTTAATAGGGCTTAATGAGTCCTATTCTCAAGCAAGAAGTTAGATATTACTTATGAATCGCTTGCCTACTATGGATGAAGCATATAGGATGCTTCTTCAAGATGAGACACAGAGATTGATTACTAATGCTGAAAAGAAGTCTTATTGTTGAAGAAATTTGTATGGCTACTTGTAGAAGAGGACGAGGAACTTTAGGATTTACTCCTATGACAGAATTAAGGAAATATCTTGACATTCATCTTCATAACAAGAGAATGACTAATGAGTCATTTTAGGGTATAGTGGATAAGGTGAAATTGAGATTGTTTAAGTGAAAGAGTAATACCATCTCACTTGCTAGGAGATCAACTTTAATTAAGTCAATCTCAACAACTATTCCACTTATATTATGTAAACTTCCCTACTCACTTTGAAGAATCACAAACAATTGGATAAGAGTAATCATGACTTTCTTTGGGGTAGTACCAAGGAGAAGCGAAGAATGCCCCTTGTGGCTTGGGACTCGGTATGTAAACCAAAAAACATAGGGGTTAGGGATTCGGCATGCCAAGGCTCAGAATCATGCATTACTAATGAAACTTGGTTGGAAGCTTGTTAAGAAAAGAAATGAGTTATGGGTCAAAGTTATTCACGACAAGTATAGGGTGGGGACATATTATTCCGATATTAAATGCTAAGAGACCAGCCTCTAATGTTATGAAGGGTACAAAGATTGTCTAGAACAAGGTGTCATTTGGTATAGAATTAAATAATATTGAAACATATGTACAATGGCGTCACGAGAAATCTGGCATGTTTACTGTGAAATTTGCTCATGAGCTTTTAACTAACATGGGGTATACTCCTAGTTATTCTTGGGAGAAGTTAGGAAAGTTAAAGCCCCGTATCGTTGTCATTCAATGGCTTGGTTTCTTGTGAAATAGAGATTATTAACAAATTATAACCGTATGAAATATGGGTTAGGTAAGGATGATTCACATGCCTATTGTTTACAAGACAAAGAAAACCACATTCATGTTTTTCGAGACTGTAGGGAAACATGGGACCTATGGAAAGCTATTGTACACCCATCTCGGTGGCACAAATTATGCTCACTTGGGTTTGAGGATTGGTTTTGGTGGAATATTCGTAAGAAGAATGGAGGCAATGAAGATTGGGGCTCTTTCTTCATCATGGTGATCTGGTGGTTATGGAAAAGAAGGAATATTTTTGTCTTTGAGAACAAAAAGATTTTGAATTTAGCAATATTAAGAAGCATTCAGAGTACATTAGAGTCAATAGTAAATACCCTTAAAAGCCTTATTGGGATTAACTTGCCTGGTGTATCCAAGAGTAATCCTTTTCATTACTGGCAGCCACTTAATAGTGATTCTCTGACATGTAATGTTAATGGTGCTCATTCCCATAGGCTAGCTACAACTGCATGTGGTGGGTTGCTTCGGAATAGTTCTGGAGCTTTCATTTAGGGGTTTATGTGCATTTAGACCAGGGAGATGCTTTAAGGGCTGAATTATGGAGTATCTTTAGTGGACTAAAACTTGCTTAGTCCACGGGTTGCAGAAAAGTAGTGGTGGAGACTGACTCAGCTGAAGCAAGGGAATTGTGCAATTCAGTAGTAGTGGAACACCACGAGGAGGGACATATCATTAGGGAAATACATGAGCTACTTGCAATGAATTGGGATACCCATATCCATGTTATACACAGGAAAAGCAATAAAGCTACAAACTTTTTGGCTAAGGAACGGTTAAAGTTACAAATTGGATTATACCACCTGATGTCACCACCACAGAGTCTTGTGAATGTGTTAGAGCTAGACAAGCAAGTCAGTATAGCTGATAAGATGATATAGTTGATTGGGTTTTTGTCTTTATGTATCAAAAAAGAAAAAGAAAAGGAGAGGATGGAGACGATCAAAACATAAATACTTCTTATTGAACCAGTTCAAGCTACAACATAGTAACCTAAAGCTTATAAAGAGTGTCTCCTGGAGACTGGACAAGAAAGGGAGGTATTAGCATTGATTCAGCATAATAACGCTGAAGACAAACTACACACTGCTTTAAGTAAAGTGCAGTGAACAAATACCTCGACTTCTACTGTAACTGCCTCACAAATCACACGAAAGCAATAGCCGTTAGGCCAAGTTCTCTGGTTAGGGACAAAGAGGAGACTAGAGCGGTCAAAACTTCCATCTTTTGCTTTTCTTATTCCTCTCCAATCCACGCTAGAAAAAAGTCTTTAAAAGAACTTAAGCTCTTCCTTTTCTAGGGTAGGGGTTCAACCCTTTTCCATACTATCTTTCTATGATTTATCTCCCTTACTCTACTTGCACTGCTTCTTTTCTCACCAATATCTTACTTTCTTAGTCTTGTTCTCATATCTATCTCTTAGGTCAAGCATCTTTGGGATTACCCGCCCTCGTCTTATTTGAATACCTTTTCATTCATTCCGCAAGTTCGTATCTTAGAATAATCAACTTTGTTTGTTTTGGTGCTTTCTTTTATGCCTTCCTCTTGATATTACCATCAAACTAGATATCATGATCTTGGATATAGGTACTTGACTTCCTCCTCTTCCTACATATAGGGCTGGAAGTGAAGCACTTGGTTTAGCGTTAGCACAAGCACCTGTTCTATATATATAGCACTAACACAACTGTTAAGAGGCATAGGATAGGCTCCGTAATTAGCGGAGTTATATAGACCTCCCTTCTTTAGGCTTAGAGTACATGTATTGCCTACTAAAAGGATATAGCCAAGATTATTGTTATCAACTACATAGGTATCCTGCCAACTCAAATTCTAACTCCAATAATTCCAACTCGATCTAATTCTCTCAACAACAATAGGGCAAAGCAAAAAAAAAAAGATTTATCTCAAGTATCATAAGAATCGTCTTCACATGATGTCGGAGGCTCACACAAATACAACTAGCACCACAATGCCATTTTTTACCCAAGAACAATATGATCGTATCCTAGAATTGCTACAAAGGGACTCGGAGAACTTAGTACATACATTAATTGGTATAGGTTTGAATTTATCAATCTACTTCTAGTTTATCTAATTCTGACTAGATCCTTGATTTTGGTACAACTATGCACATGGTTGGGGATTTAAAATCATTAAATAGCAAGATAAATATCATGGTCTTATTAAATCTATTAAGATACATGATGGGCATCATGTCCCTATAACACAAATTGGCAATGTTATCGTTTCTAATGGAATTAAATTTAATAATGTTATTTATTCTCCCAAGCTCCAATGTAATATGATAGCAATATCTAAACTAACATATAGGAACATAATTGCATGGCTTTTTTCTTTCCTAACAATTGTGTTTTACAAGGCCTTCAGGGTGGAAGGATTAACCTAACTAGTAGCTTGTTAGGTGGATTATACATAATGAAAATTGTCAAAAATTGTCACAATGTGAATATGACATCAGATGATGTATATGATTTTAGAATAAGTGAAATAGACATATGGCATAGAAGACTAGGTCATGACCCTCCATCTGTAATTCATCACCTTGGTATTACAAATTGTTATGCTAGTTCAAATAACATCTAACATATTTGTACATAATCCAAACAGACCAAATTCCCTTTTAATTCTAGTTGTTTAAAACTAAGTGTTTTGAACTTCTACATATTGATGTATGGGGACCTTATAGGACACCCACACATCATGGTTTTTATTACTTCTTAGCTATTGTTGACAATTTCTCTAGAGTAATGTAGGTACTTTTCATGAGGCATAAATTTGAATCGTTTACTCATGTTTAAAATTTTGTTGTATACACATCAAATTAATTTCATGCTTATGTTAAAAGAATTAGAAGAGATAATAAAATATAATTTATTAACAATGATTTTCGTGCATTTGTTCAAAAGAAAGACATCGTACATGAAACATCGTATCCCTACACTATAAAAAAATATGGAGTTGTGGAATGAAAGCAAAGAACAATCATTTAGGTAACTAAAAGTCTAATGCTATATAGTCTAACATACCTACTAAATATTGGGGATAATGTGTTAAGATGGTTGTATATCTAATTAATATAATCTCTTCCAAAACCCTAGATTTTAAAACTCCATATGCGGAGGTTTATCAAAGAAAGGCATATTTAAATTTTTTGAAAATCTTTGGTTGTCTCTCTTATGCCTCAAATTTGAAAGTTAGTGACAAATTAAAGCCTAGAGCTTTTCCTTGCGTATTCTTGAGACACCCTCACAATAAAAAAGGGTACCTAATACTTGACCTTAAAACCGATGCTTTATTTGTTACTCGTAATGCTAGTTCTGCTAAGAACATGTTTCCCTTCCAAGATGTTACCAGCTAACAACAAGGAGGTCAATCCTGATTTAAAAGAAATGTTCTAGTTTGAACCAGAAATTTCTATTAACCAGAGTCATACTAATGTCATTGTAGCTTATTCATCCTTGCATGGAAATGTCGATGAAGAAACTAAGGAACAACATCTGCCTCAGATTGAGCCTTAACATACCGAATTGAGTCATCCTTGGCCTACTAGACTAGAAGACCGTCAATCTAGTTAAATGATTATGGTTGTTCTTTATTGGGTTCAAACGAAACTATTCAAAAGCATGGAACTAAATGTACTTACCCTATTGCTAACCATCTTTCTTATGCTACTATTTATACTGACCATATTTGTTTCTTGAGTTCTATAGATTCTGTATTTAAACCTAACAACTATGAAGAGGTAGTAACTAATCAGCATTAGGTGGAGGCAATGAATGCTAAGATGCAAGCTTTAGAAAACAACAACTCATGGTAACTAGTTACTCTTCCTAAACGGAAGAAAGCCATTGGTTGTAAGTGGGTTTATAAAATTAAATATGACACAGCTAGAAATATAAAGAAATATAAAACAAGATTAGTATCTAAGGGATATAATCAAAGGGAAGGGATTCATTACCATGAAACATTATCATTCGTTGTAAAGATGTTTACTGTTAAGCTAGTAATAAAATTGGCAGCATTGAATGGCTAGAATTTGTATCAAATGGATGTGATAATGCTTTTCTACAGGGAACTTAAATAAGAAAGTTTACACATAGATTCCCTAAGAGTATGAAAGTAAGGGGGAGCGTATGGTATGTAAGTTGAAGAAGGCCTTGTATGAGCGCAAATAGGCCTCTAGATAGTGGAATCAAAAATTAACCAAAACACTTGTTGATGGGGGGTTTTAGTCAAAGCAAAATTGATTATTCTTTGTTTATTATGGATTATCTTGATGACACTATTTTAGTTTTGGTTTTGGTTTATGTTGATGATTTATTAATTATAGGGAGTTCTACAACACAAATAACTTATACTAAGTGATTGTTACATGAACATTCTCACTACTACAAAAAAACACTCTTGTGGCACTCATTTTCGCAGTTTCGTGGCGTTCTTTAAACCCCACGAGTGTTGGCGCCACAACAGGCTACCGTGGCCCTCATGAGCGCCACAGTACTAGGGGTGCCCTAACAATAAGGCACCCTTTGGCCTTAGAGCACCACAGGAGTGCAAATTGCACTCTAGGGGAGCACCACAATAGGGTAGGTGCCCTATTGTGAAAGGGCGCCATAATAGGGCCAACCACACCCTATGCTACTCCTCTAATTAGGGGAACTCCACATTCACCCTCGTTAGGGGAACACCATAGAATGTGGCCTTCCTGTGGCTCTTTTTCCTCTCTTCTTGTTGAACACATGAAGAGAAAGAAAAAGAGCCACAGGAAATCCATTACAATATTACATTTACAGTTCTAGAAAGAAAATAAACAAGCATATACATTACAAATTCCAATAAATAGAATAAGCTAATTAAAGTAATAAAATGCTAATATTATTACAAATATTTTACATGAAAAATCACCATCTAATTTGCCGTAACAGATATCCGCACCATTCTTCTATTGTCTCATCCAGTTGGTTATCTATCAAGGGCATGGCACGTTCACCTTCAAAATACTACAAGTAAAAGTATTATGGAACAAATCAAAATCACAAAAAATGTTATTAATCAATTGAAAGTAATAAAACAAAATTTCAGTTGAAACTAAAACCACTTACATTAGAAGGAACATAACTTTTATTGTGGATAATTACATCTTTCATAAATTTCATTATATGATACCCACAATAAGTGTTATTGGGCTAAAACGGGCACTACAACAATATAATAAAAAGTTGTTTCAGTTTTTAAATAAAAATTGTATAATAAAAAATTTTAATAAATTGTGACTATTACCATAATCTTCTTCCAGCGTGGGCGCTTTCCCATCCCACAACTCTCTATTGTGGCGCTCTGTCAATAGCCCGTGCCTACAACTGCAAGCTGTGGGCACGTGGGTGAAAGCTCTCTATTGTGATGCTCACCTCAATTACCCTATTTTTTATTAATTTTTATTAAAAAAATGTAATTTTAAATTTATTTTTTATTTATTAATATTAATAATAATAACTTTATTAGTTATTAATCATTATTCTTTATTAATATTAATAATTAATATTAAAATCATTTTATTTATATATATTTCTATTTTATTTTCTTAGTATTGTTTATTATATATTTGTAATTTGAATTAAATTCAATTGGTATTTATTCAATTTAATATTTAAGTTTTTTTCTTTTTAATTCATTTATTTTCTTCATTTATTCTTTTTTCAACATAAATATTGACAACAGTGTATCAAACATATGAATAAATACATGTGGCAAGTGGGTGGGATGGGACAAATGTCGCATCCCACGTTCTCCTATCATGGTTGGTGAGTGCCACGATAAGCCCAAATTTATTTTAAAATTCAAATTTCTTTTTATTTTTTTATTTTTTCAGTTACTCCTGTGACACTATTTTAAATGAGTGCCACAAATTATGTTTGTTCGTACAAACAAACACATATTGTAGCACTTGTTTAAGGGAGTGCCATGATAGGGGCCCCACTTAATTCTATATTTATAGTAGTGTCTAAAAGCAAAGACTTATTAGAAATGTGCTACTTCCTTGGTATTGAAGTTTGAAGTTGCAAAATCATATCAAGGAATAATATTGTCTCAGCCAAAAAAAAAAATTAGATATGTTGTATAAGGCACACATGAGTGATTGTAGACCCTTAACAGTCCTTATGGCACAAAAATTGAAGTTGATATCATGTTAAAAAAGGAAAAATAGAAGGGAACAATTGTTAAAAAAACCCAGAAAATATCATAGATTAATAGGAAAATTGATGTATTTGGCAATGACTCACCCTGACATATCATTTTCTATATAGACACTTAGTCAGCTCATGCAAACACCTACTAAAGCTCATATATGATCAACAAAGGATGTGCTGAGATATCTTAAAGGAATGCTTGGATTGGGAATTTTCTTAAACTCAAAAGGAAGTTTGAAACTGGAGTGCTACTATGACTCATATTAGGCATCATGTGGAATCACAAGGCACTCGATTACTGGATATTTACTTAAATTTGTTGGATCTTTGGTTCTGTGGAAGACTAAGAAGCATAATACTATTCTAAAGTCATCAGGTGAAGTAGAATACCGTGCTGTCAGCATGGTCATTTCAAAACTTGTATGGGTTCAAGCATTTCTTTGGGATCTAGGCATTCAACATCAAGAACCTGTTGCAACATCAAGGTTGCAATACATATAGCAGCAAATCATGTTTTACATGAGTGCACCAAGCACATAGAAGTTGATTGTCATTTCATCAGAGAAAAGTGGCAGAGGTAAATGATGGACTTAATACATGTTTGTTCTGTAGATCAAGGAGCTGATCTTTTAACCTAAGTTATTTTAGGGGATGTACAGAGGCATTTGATGGTCAAGTTGAGAACTATGGATATCTTTTGTCCTTTATTTAAAGGCGAGCGTAAAGATTAGGCATATTTCATATAATGATATTTGTAATATTCATAAAGTTGTTGTTTAGTGCTAGAGTAATGATGTTTATAACCCATAAGAGGATTGCCATATTACTCAATAAGGGATCCATATGTATAAATAAATGGGTAACCTTCTCTCCTAATATGTGTGTGTATAATATTATTCAATAATGAGATATTCCTAATTTTCTCAATTGTCTTCTAGCTAAGAGGTTCTTAGAATTCTATAAGGTTTAATTTGAATTGGAAGTAGATTGTGAAAAGCTCTAAGCCTCTCATCGAAGCGCACAGTGTTAGAGGGAAAATATAGGAGAACTTTATGAACCAAAAAAACAAAATATACATCTCAATAGGTAATAGAGATTTATAATACGTACAATTATACCAAACGACAATGTTACAACTATAACAAATATCACTAAACTGGCTCTTTTAATTAGCATATAAAATTAATATATATTTTCTATTACAACTTCTTAAACTTCCCCTCAAGTTGGATTGTAAAGATCTATAATACCCAACTTGCATAACAAGCATCTTTGAACTTTTGTTCTAACAGCTTTGGTAAGTGAATCAGCCTCTTGATCACATGACCTTACATACCTTAGATCAATTAATCCTTTTTACCACTTTTTTCTAATGAAGTGGCAATCAATCTTTATGTGTTTGGTTATTTCATGGTAAACTGGGTTGGCTGCAACATGTATCACTACCTTATTATCGCAGAAAGTTCTCATGAGTTGATTGTGATTGATCTTCAAGTCTTACAACAATCCAAGTATCTAAATATTCTCTAAAACTTCCATGTTGATTGCTTGTACTTGGCCTCTACTAAAGACTTTGAAATTGTACTTTGCTTCTTTGTCTTCCACATGACCAAGGATCCCCTAGCTTCAATGTGTAATTGGTTACAAACATTATTGTTTCTATACAAGCTGCCCAACCTAAATCCTAGAAGCATTCCAACTCTGGTTTTGCACTCAAACTCAGCAATATTCCCATTCTATGTATCTTATCACATTTTTGTGGCTGCCATATGAGCCTTAGTAGGAGATTGCATGAATTAGCTAAGCACTTGTACAGAAAAAGATATATCAACCCTAGTCATAGCTAAGTAGATTAACTTATAAGTCTTTGATACTTATATGGATCTTTCAGCAGTTGTTCACTCGTATCCCTTTCTTTATTGTATGTCATAAGCTTTAGATTTTGTACCATAGGGACGCCAACAGGTCTAAAAGTGCTCGTCCTTGTTTTAACTAAGAGATCTAGCACATACTTTCTTTGAGATAATACTATACCTTGTTATTATTTTGATATTTCTATACCAATAAAATACTTCATTATTCCCAAATCCTTTATTTTAACATTAGTGTGCAATAATTTATTAGTCTTTGCAATTCCTTTTCTAGAGCTATATGTTATTAGAAGATCATCTACATACACTAGTACTAACACAATCCCATCAGCATCTCATAAAACAAATAATGAATAGTCATATTTACTTTGTTTAATCCCCCATTAACTAATGCCTTTGACAATGTTTTGTTCCATTATCTTGAGGGTTGTTTTAATCCATCGAGGGATTCTTTAACTGGCATACCATTCGCTCCCCCTTACTTTCAACTCCTTGTGGCAATTCCATATATTCTTCCTTATTAAGGCTCTCTTGTAGGAAAGCGTTGGATACATCTATTTGATGGAGATTCCACCTATTCATTATTGCCAATTTAAGTACTACATAAACTGTTAGCATTTAACATGTGAGAAGGTTTCATGATAGCCTATCCCTTCCCTTTGGCTATAGCCTGTTGCCACTATCCTAGCTTTATATTTATCAATGCTACCATCAAAATTATATTTTATCTTATATACTCGCTTGCATCTTATAGGTCACCTACCTTGAGATAATTTCCCATGTCTTATTTTATTCAAGTGCTTGCATTTCCACTTTATTGGCTTCTACCCATTTTTCTTTCTTAACAACGTCTTCATATTTGTAGGCTCATATCCAAAATCCTAGATAGGATACTTACAATGCTTATAGGGCTTTTCATCCCCATTAGAATATACATCAAAACATATGTAATCCTTAGACCAGATCAATGGTCTTCTTTCCCTCCTAGTTTTTGCATACATATCTTATATTGGTGCACCATCTTCATTGTGAGCAAGTGGTGAACTTTATTGATGTAGGTTTTTATTTGGCAGACTTAATTATAATTAAATTAGAATTATTTACAAGAACTGAGTTATTAAGTAATTATTAGAAAGAAAGGATTTAGTAAAACTATAATTTATGAATGTAAAAGAAATTTTGAATAATAAGATAATGATATAAAAAATAAATAGATGATAAATAAACTAAAAAAATTTATTTTATAATCAAATGTATATGTGTAGAGGAATTCATGTATATAAAAAATGATATTAAAAAAAAGTGGTCATATAAAGGTGAAAAGAAAGAAGTAAAAAAAATAAAGATTTAAAGCCCCTTAATACATCATGTGGGCCATGGGGGTATATTATATACCCACCACCAGCCCACAACTCCTCCTCTCATTTCTCCTTTAGCATCAACGCAAGGACAAGGGAGTGACGTTTTTTATGTCTATTAGTGCTCCATCTTTAGCACTTAGGTAACATTTTGAGATCATTTAGATAACTAAAATCTCTTCTTTTCAATAAATTTCCTTCACAAAAATTGTTCTATGTATTTTTATCTTTCTAATAATGGTATTTTTTTTCTGATTAGAGAAACTTTTTGGAGTTAGAGTTTTGGGAAGTTTTGACTTTTGACAATATAAGACTATAGGAATGTAGAGGGATGTTATAGATAGTTTTAATCATTTTGGATTTTTCATTTAGTTCTTTTATGATTTTATAATTATTTTTTAATAAAAACAGCCCATAAATTGTTATTTTGACTTGTGTGGCATATTAAATTTGTGTTAAATAATTTACTTAGGCTATTAGAGGTATTGTTGAAGTTTTAATCGATTTATATTGTTGAAAAATTTTGAGATTTATAAAATAACAATTTTATGTTGAAAATCTAAATTTTGAATTTGGGGATTTTACACAATTACTTTAATTTTTTGGGTAATTAATTCATAACTTTCAAGTTAGGTAAGTGAGTTAATCATATAATTTTTGTGTATTAAATTTGTATCTGCACTAGTGTGTAGATTAATTTGTGATCCGGAATTGTGAATTATGTTATTAGCTTCTAAAGCTTTCAAAGTTAAACTTAGAGTTGAGGTAACTAGAGTAAATTTATTTTATATGCTTGTTATGAATTACAAGGTATTTTCTAAACTTTACTTTCATCAATAATACTTGTATGTATTTTGGAAAATCATGTGTAAGTTTGGATATTAACTAACTTCAGTGAAGCAGTGTATTTTCCAACTTGTATGTTTGAGTTGTGATTATAATTGATATTATTATCATTGTGATGATTATAATGTATATGCAATGTTATTGTTCTGGAATGCTTATGAAAATCATATTGAGTTTATTGTGTTTTGTTACGGAATTTGTGAGATTGTGTGGAAATAATATGGTAAAATTATGTACCCATAGGCTCTCTCATTCCTAGCCTGATTTGAGTTGAGTGTTTTGGTCAAACACCTCCTTATTATGGTATATCGATGGTGACATGGGAAGAGGCAATTTTCTTGAAGTAACTAGCTGACGTTTAGTCAGGTATACTAACACTGATAGGCTGTACCTATAACATCCTACTTTTCAACCCTTCTCCATTCCTTACTTTACCTTACAGTAGCCCTTGGAACCATTGACATGTCCTTATGTCGAAACAGAGAAATTAAATTTTTTTACACAGACCGAATAGAGAAACAACTTTTCTCATTAATAGAGGCACTAACCAGAATCTATAGAATACATTGATCATATTGTACATGGTTTCATGCCAAGAAACAAGAAAATATAACTCTATCTCTAAGCTTGTTCCCTTGTCCCGCCTCTTTCCGAACTTTCACCTGCATTGTGGAGAAGGTAAGGTTTCTAGAGAAACCTCAGTAGCAGAATCATAACCAGAAACCATGTAATGCAAAGCATGTCATGCCATAAGCAATGCTCATATTTTACCTCTAGTGCCCTCTCTTGGCACATAGTACCAGGAGCCTACAAGTAACTCGACGCAAACTCAAATTCAAACAGTCAAGGGATAAACAGGGAGTCATACTTTTCATGCATATAGGCTAACACAGCCAGAACACATCATACAAGCATATAACAAACAGTAGATAACACAAAGCAATACAAGTTAAGGGTAGAGATTCTTGCTACCTTATTCTCCTTGCACGGTGTATGAGTTGTGTTTTGTTGTTTCTAGCACTGCTAGATTATTGGTATGCTTCTTTGTAACACCTATACAAACCACAATATAGGGCATTATTGTCTATCTCTAACACTATACTACTACTCTATCATCTTTGTACCTCTAGGGTCTTGGTTCCCTTCTACCTGGACTAAGTCCTACCCTTCCTGTAGCATATTCATCCCCTACCGTACCCCTTTGTTGTCCACCTTGTGCAGCCCGGATCCCCTACTGCTGGCCCATCCCCACTACCCTAACCGAGACAGTTGGGCAACATCTCCCCTTAAATGTGCCCACTAGACCTCCGACAATTGGGCAACACCTCCTGATCTGACGCCAAATTAACATGGTTTCCTTGAGTATTTTCCTACTAAATTGCACACTTTTACCCTCATTATGCATTGTAATTATAGCTTTTGGATTACATGAATTCATGCATTGCATTTTGCTGTTTTAGGGGTAAAAAGGGTTAATTTCTTCTCTTTATTTGTAAATTACTTGTTTGATCTTTACACATCTTGCTATTGTGATTTTCAAGCAATTAAAGAAGGACTTAAAGGCCCAAGATAGCCCAAGGATGGAGGTACCAGAGATCGAAGGCCCAAGTACATGGAGAATAGTCTTCTGAGGCATGGGGTCGCGACTTGGACCTGTTAGGTAGCGACCTGGGAAAGTTTAAGTGAATTTGTGCGTTTTGGGAAACAAAATCAAAATAGGAAACCTTCTAGAAGGCCAAGTCACGACTTGGA
>JBAGKO010000008.1:10296153-10312723 GCA_037177275.1 Acacia concinna
GTAGTATAAGTGACTTATGTAAAAGTAAAATGTGTTTAGTTGATATGTTAAAAAGTAACTTATTGTGGTAAATTACTAAAAGGGACATGAATATTAGGGAATATATTATACATATATATTGTAAAATTCAAAAATTATACCAAAAAAAAAAGAAAAAATAATTTTAACAAAAGTTAAGAATGAAAGCTTAAAATATAGAGTAATTAATAACAAGATGAAATGATTAAAAATACATATAAATTAGAAAGCAAAGAAATGTAAACTTTTTTATGAAATAACATTACATTATTAATCGAATCATATGGACTACATAATTCTGTCTCTAATTTCATCACAAACATAATTTATTTGGGTTTTATAATTACTATCTCCAATCCTAATTATAAGACTTAATTGACTTTTTTCACTTCCTTAATCTCTCCAAAAAGAACTAATTAGGTCTTATAATTAGGACTTGAGATAGTCTTATTACAAGATTTAATTGACTTTTTTCGCTTCCTTAATCTCTCCAAAAAAAACAACTAAGTCTTATAATTAGGACTGGAGATAATCTTGTTACATATAAATATTTTATGATAAATTTTAATGCTTTAAAATAATATAACTAGCTTTTTCAAGATTCTCTAAAAAAGTCAACTAGATCTTATAATTAGGATCAGACTTGATAGAGTAAATTGTAACATAAAATTAAAATAAGATCATTTTCCACCATAAGACAAATATTGAGGCAATAAGCAACAAACATTTGCTTATTCAAATAAGATCATTTTCCTCCATAAAACCAATACTTTTATTTTGTTTCCAAACACTCAATTAAGTCCAAAATACTAAATAAATCCATTTTAGAGCAAATAAGATCAATTAGCCACTCTTATTTACTTTCCAAACATACTATAAAAGTGCTTACCTTTCCTTCTTTTTTTTTTCTTTTTCTGTTTTTTTTTTCAATGCATGTCTTTCTTTCCCTTACTTGGAATTTGACCCGGTAATTTGATCAATTAATTACGTTACCAGGAGATTGGTCTTTTAATTATGTGTGTGAAATTTTTTTTATTAGTAGCCTAACATTTAATAATTAAATTTTTATAAATTCAAAGAAAATATAATCAATAATTTTATAAAAGATTTGTTTGTTCTTAATTCCAAATTAAAATAATTACAGATATCAAAATTGTACACACACACGTAAATATGTATTCTAGTAAAACTCTAAATTCGTTAACAACAACAATTTTATGCTAAATAATACTCCATCTAATTCTAATTATAAAACTTTATTGATTTTTTTAGAATTTTAAAAATGTTAATTACATTATTTTAAAACATTAAAATTTATCATTTTTCTTCAAAGTATATTATTTGAGTTATGAACTAATATATAGTAATATGATAAAATACAATATACGGTATAATTAAGTAATGCAATTATCTTTCTTAGGATTTTTTTTAAAAAAAAGTCAATTAAGCCTTATAATTAAGACAGGAGGGAGTAACACCTTAGCATGAAAAACTTAAAATCAGCAACTAACTAGAACAGGTAAACCTAAATGATTGATTAAATAGCATTCCATATCTGCTTTTAACAAATCATTTTCATACTTGGGCAAGTGTTATTAAATATAATTTAATTTAAATTTCACAATAAAAGTAGAGGTTATAATAATTTTGCCTTTAAATCTGGCAAGAATTTTATAATTTAACAATGGATATTATTACGCTTTTATACATACATACATACATACATACATACATACATACATTGCGATCATGAGACATTGAAGGAGCAGGTAGGGAATAAACCGATCAACCACATGAAAAAGCTAGGGAGGTGAAAGGTGAGGTGAGAAGCTTGAGTAGCGACCTAACAGGAAGAATTGCGGAAGACGAAGAAGCCTAACTTGGACTCTATACTAATCGAACTACAAACACACATATATAACCTAATGATTTACTCTCTTGTCTGGATGGAAGCCCAAGCATAGATGGCAAATGGAATGAGAGAAGCGAGGCAACAGAAAAGATGTATCCATTTAAGGTAAACGAGTAAGATGAAGCCAACCAGAGCAGAACAAGGAGAGGATCATCAAAGCAGCACCTAATAACAGTATCCAAGTGGAGCATTTGGCGAAAGTGTTACCGAGAAGAATGCCATTGAAGATGAGAGAGCGACGGACACTGAGAGTAAGATGGACACAAGTGAGGTTGCAGAGAGGACTACGGTTACTCCCATAGTAATGGCAACGCCAAATAATTGCTTCCCAAATTCCTTCTCTTTCACTATCTCCATCACTTGCAGGATCCTCTTCCTCATGGTTTCAGCTCCAGCCGCCTGCGTTGTCTGTGGATTATGTGTCGCCACCATTTGAGCCTCTTCATCATCATGCTGCTCTGGATCTTCACTTGTTCCTTCTTCTCCACCAGATTGCCCCTCGTCTTCTCTATTCCCTGGCATCTCTAATACGGTGCTCCGAGAATCTGATGCCGTTATTGGATCCGTGGAAGGAATCTTCATCACCATCACCGGCAAGAAAGAGAGAGCAAGATCGAACCCTCGATCGATCGAGAGAGAAGGCGTACCAAGGTATACGAAAAACGATACCCATGAGCTTTGATTTATAACACAAAAACTGAGAAGAGGAAAGAGGTGGGAGATGCTTTCAATCACTGCTCGATTCCTCCACACAGAATCTCAGTAATAATTCTTATTCTGGAGAGAAAGGGCTTAAGCGTTCACGTGTGACAAGAGACGATTGAAGTCAAGCCAATGAACATTTAGGAACGAATTGTAATGATTGGGACTCTGATTTTAACACACAATCATCCGCCATCTCTTATGAAAAACTGGAAAAAAAAAAAACAATGTCAATGTCTGGTATGGTTTTTTCGCTAATAGGATAAAAGTAACTTATTTTTATAAGTAAAAATGTTTATATATCTGATAGTTGGTTTGATGAGGAGTAGAAATTTTATTTTTAATTTTCTGTTATACTACTCTCTTTAGTCTTAATTATAAGGGTCTGTTGACTTTTTCGGAGAATCCTAAGAAAATCTTAAGAAAGCTAATTATATTATTTTAAAACATTAAAATTTATTGTTTCCTTCAAATTATGTCGTTTGACTAATATATAATGTAATAGAATACAATATATGATATAATTAAATAATATAATTAGTTTTAATAGAATTTTCTTAAGATTCTCCAAAAAAGTCAATGCGCCCTTATAATTAGGACAGGAGGGAGTAATACCTAGTTGACTTTTTTAAAAAATCCTAAAAAAATTAATTACGCATTACTTTAAAGTAGTAAAATTTATCCTTTTTCTTCAAACTATTTTGTTTGATTTATAAACTAATATATATAACATAATAAATCATAACGTATGATATAATTCATGTCATTTTCAATCATTTTCCATCAAAAATTACTTTTCAATATATTAAACAATTACGTTTCACTTTTAATTAGATAAGAAATTTATAAGTAACTTATGTTATAATTAATCAAAATATAAATCACATTATACAATCTTATTTTTACATAAGTCTAATTACAAATAAATTAATTTTCCCACCATTATTCCAAACATAACCAATAACAAAAGGAATACGTACGTATGTAAAGGGGGAAAAAAAAAAAGAGTCATTTTCATGGGAGCTTATGAGGTAGGTGATGAGAAAGCTTGAATTCACGCGTTCAACCCATCCTTAAAACTCATAAGTGTAAGTGCTTCTCACAACAAGACAAGCATCACTTATCGTTGTTGGGATCGTGACTCTGAGATACGTTATTCAAATAGTTGAAATTCTTATAACTATATATTAAAAAAAAAAAACCCTTTCTCGATCACTGATAAAGGATGACTAAATATAGTTAAACTTTGAATAAATATAAAACCCTAATTTTAAGAAATGTATTGGGTAACATAAACTTGATTTCCAAATAGCCGTCATATGAACCTTCCTTAATTATCATATAATACTCGTTATTATAGAGTAGAAAACTGCACTAACTAGACTGAATTAATAACCAGAGCAAAGTTTCAGAGTTGTTCTAAAATCTATTGGTTCGTTTTGGATACAAGTAAGTCAGTAAACATGTACAATTGCCACAAGAATAATAGACTCATGTAAAAACGAATATTTACTTTTATTTAATTATCTACAATTCCATATCTGGTTTTAACAAATCATTTTCATACTTAGGAAGTGTTATTAAATATATTTTAAATTTCACAATAGAAGTAGAGGTTACAATAATTGCCTTTCAATCTAGCAAGAATTTTATAATTTCACAATGGATATTATTACGCTCTATTATCAATGAGAATTTCATACATACTCCTCTAATTCTATGTATAAGGCATTTCTAACATTTTTCATATAGATTAAGAAAAATTTTAAATGTCATTTACTCTTCCATAAAATTTAACAACTTTTCAAACTTTACCTTTATTTAATATATATTATACCACATGAGAATAAAGTTAACATAATAATAAATGAAGAGTAAACTTGTATATTCACATAAAAAAAATTTCTCACTTTTTCTTATAAATATGACTAAATTTCTCTTCTCTCTCTGCCTTCTCCCCTATATATAAAACCAGAGAATAATATTATTTCCAAGAAGGAAGAGAATAGCCATTTGGGTGAGAGCTTATTTCAATCTCATGAGAGCTTTCTCTCTTTTGTAACTTGTAGACGTTGTTAACTTTTGTTACTATCATTTTCTCTCTCTTGTCTCAAGCTCCCCTCAACAATTCTGTTCGACACCGCTGGTCATGGATGGCGGCTTACTTACACATCCCATCCGCATTTACACTAATTTTAAAGGCAAAATGAAAATTTAATCTTCATGTAGAATTATTATAAAATGATTAGATTACATTGGATGCAATAATTTTTTTAGTTTTAATTCCATATATATAGTAGAGCGTGTTTTTACTGGTGGGCTGGAGTGGTTTAAATTAACATCCATTGCATCTGCCGAAGCCGTACCTTAAAGATATAAGATCGGACGCAGAACTTTGTAATATGGGTACTTGGCATATTTTAAGAGGTTATTAACTATGGTGGGTCCTCCAAATCCACAACCCTCAACCACTTTATGAATATTGTTGCATTTTATCTACCCTGAGCATAATATGTTATTCCCTCCTGTCTTAAGTATAGGGTCTTATATTTGGCAATATATATATATATATATATAGGGTCTTATTAGAGACTACTATCTTTCTCTCCGTGCTAATACTGTAGGTGAAACGTAGGATTAATAGTTTATTCTAGACAGACGACCAAAATATTTTTAACAAAAACTTGTGTATGTATAATTCAGACCGAGTTTAAAACAAAAAGTTGTGTCTAACAGGGATTCCTTTTATAGTTTCTTTTCAGCTTTTACCACTCTTAATTGAATGTTTCATGCACTCATCATCAGTACTATTCTTAGAATTTAGATTAGCCACTTTTGACAAAAATCCAAGGTCATTTCAGTTGCACCCTCGCTCGATCAATCTAATATGGAATGCCAGATGGTATTGTAAAGGTTTATTTCTAGAAAAGTGCTCTAATAGGGAGTAGGGACAAGCGGATTATTTTATCAATCTATGTTTTGGCGTTACCGCGTCACACTTCACTTTCCGAATTATTTTTTTTTATCATTTCACAAAGAAATGATTAATTTCTCACCAAGGTCTAATGCTAGTTAGTGTTCAGACATATTCATTCTCTGTTTCGTTGGGTTTATTAGAATCAAGAGGCAAATCATGACTCATACTAGTTGTGTGAGTTATGGTATGATAATTTGCTAGTTGCAAGTTCATTAGCCTAAAGATTTACATGACTATTAACTCTAATGAATTTTGAAGCTAGGAAGACTCCAATTGATCTCTAGGAATCCTCATCTAATTAATTATTTGCATCCTTGTTATCTTGCTGTTAGTTTATTTTAGTTGTTGAATTAGTTGGTTTCTTGATTAAATTGCTAGTATAGAATTAGAGTTAGGTAATGGAATTAGTATGAAGTTAATCACTCTCTTGGTTACTTGGTTAAGTTGTTAATTTAAAGGCCTATCTTAGATTGCTCTTAGGGAAAATTAACTAACATTAAAGGCTCCTTATGGAAAATAAATGACAAGCTATGCACTCTATAATACATTAGTTTAGAATCTTTGATAAGAGTGACACGACTAAGCTCTTTATTAAATGGCGTCATTGCCTTACTAGTTAAGGTTCCCTAAGCAATCTTTTGGGCTCCTACATTTTAGGTTAAATTAGCATTACCTAGTTCTTTTGATTTGTAGGATAGCTCTCTTTTGTTTTGGTAGCATTTTAGGTTTTGTTTTAGCTTTTATATATATATATAAATATGTGGAATTTCATCTTTGAACTAGGACTCAATCATTGCTTCCTGTGTGTTAATCCTTTCGATCTTAGAGATTTTGTTTACTTCTGTAGGTTGAAGCCATGTTGAAAACCTCTAATGCTTTTGCCATCACTGTTGTAGCTCTTAGATTTGCCATATGAGGTGTTGCTGCAATTCTCTATTGGTATTCCTTGGCCTCATTTGCTTCTATCATTACTGCCCTGCCTCTAGAATTGAAACATTGAGAAGTTGTTGTTGTTCCTTACTGACTACTTGAGGGTAATGTGTATTGGATTGGGTTGGTAAGAGCATAGCATTGTTAGTCCGTTCATTCTGGATTTTGAGCAATTTTTGAAGCTGCATAATTCTTTTGCATATCTAAGTGCATTTTCCTATTTCTGAGCATCAGAGTACTTCATCATTTTTGTCCAGTGGTCCCATTGCATTATGAGCTTTTGACCTCTTTTGCACTGAGATTTTGAGCTTTGTAGAATTGGTCATTTTGAGAATTTTTCTGCATCCTTACTAGTGAGCTTACCACTGTATAATTGTTAAAATAAATGCATTCTCCATTTTGAATTTGGAATCATTGCTAGCTGCTTGAAGTTGATTTGATTTTCATCTTAAGATGCTATCATATCCTAATATGGAATTTGCTGGATTGAACTTTGCATTACCATTTCATGTTGTGCATGTATTTGCTTTTGACCTAATTTGCATTGTCAAAGTGCCTGAATTGTTGGACCCAAGATGACCTTGCAATTTTAATTTTGAAGCATGTGACCTTGTTCAAGTGGTAATCTTTGAAGTCCTTGTGCACTTATTGAGCATCTCTAGCTACTTGCATGCATCGAGTTCTATTTTGGTTCCATTGAGTTCCCCTTTGCTTGGTGTGCTTTTGTTGAATTCATTGGACAATTGTAATTCGGGTAGAGGACATGTCCTGTTGCTAATCTCAACTTTTCTAGGTGGCATATTTTTCATGTAAGCATTCTTACTTTATACATGAGGATTTCCAACTGAATTTTGGACAAACATATCTGGTTTTTTACCCAACTTTCAAAATGGCTATGCACTCTTGAGCTTGTTTCTATGTCTGATTTTGCTTATCATTGCTGAGTTAAAGTCTAGCCCAAAGTTCATATGCTTCTATTTTTCCCAATGATGTGCACATTATCTTGTTGTCATGTTTTATTAACATTTCGCTAAACTTTCATCTTTGTTGAATCTTGAGTGCATTGTTCCTGAACCTGAATCCTTGCTTTTCATTGATAAGATATTTTGAGAAAGTCTGGCTCGTGCATTGATTTTAAAAGTACAACAAACAAAACAAGAACTTATAAGTTACCAAGAAGTTATCTGCTTCAGTTTTTGAACTTTAGCTCAATTTCTTGCTGAGAGTAACTTTCTTACTTGGTTTGGGTTTACCTTGAGAATTACATGTTCTGTGGTGATCTATTTGATGTCAAGATACATTGAGCTCCTGAGTGTATTCCTTCATCACTGAAAATTTTGCATAGTCTTTGTACTAGGTTGTTTTAAGTGATCTTTGATGCTTGAATTTCCTGCATTTTAGATTACTTCTATGATCTAATGTGGAAAATTGCTCATCTAGTTTTTAGGAAATTTCAAATCTGCCTTTTGAATATTACTTAACATCTTTCTTTTGAATTCTTTGGTCACTAGTTGTGGTTTGAATTGCATGGAGATTGAGCATCAACTTGGCTCATTGTATGGTCCTTGCTGGAATTGTGAAAAAAAACATAGGTATGCATTTAATGCAAAAATTGTGCCTATTTGCATTGTTTGGTACTGAATTTTAGATTCTTGATCTTCCTTGAATTTCCTGAATTTTTTACTTGAATGTCAGTTGATTTGGGTTTAATTGCATGTGCTATATGGTTTACTTGTGCTCCAACTGTGATTTAATTCTAGCCATTAAATCCATTGACTTATTGGGATCATTATATCACAAACTTGTTGTTTTAAGCTTCAGCTTTACCAAGCATTTGGCCTTGCATCTGTTCATGCCCTATTGCTAACTACAGGAAGTGTTGCATTAGAAAGTGTTCTCTTGTTATGCTTGGCAATCTCTTGCTTTGATTTTCTGTATGCATGTCACAAGGGCTGAAACTGAACTTGAGAGCTTGTGAAATACCTTACTGAATTGGAATCTTTCATACATTTGCTGAATTTATGTGAGTCACAAATTGCATGTGAATGGAATGCAAGTCCATGCTGTTACATCTGTTTGGATCGACCTGCTACAATAAAAGTCTTTCTGCCTAAGTTCTTGTTGAAATTGACATGTATTACCCTGATCTTGGAAAGAAAGTCTGTTGTGTTCACTGTTTGTCTGGTTTTGTTCCTAATTTTTGAAACAAAAATATACATATAGAAATATCATTGCTGCACTTGCTGTTGTGCATCGGTTGTGGGCATTTTGGTGACATACAAATTGCATGTTGTGATTAAATGCTATTGCTGTCAATCTTGTTTCGATGTACTTGCTGTTAAATACTAGTGATTGTTGTCATTTGCACTGGAACTTGTTGTTAGCTAGCTAATCTTGCTGGTTCTTGTCAGACTTGTCATAAGCAATTATATTTGTGACTATTAGTGGATTTTGAGCTATTGTAAGTCCTATTAAGCCTTAGCCGAATCTCATATTTGTTGTCTCTAGAAACCTCTGGCTGATTCTGGTTAGTCTCTCCATTGCTCTTTCAGTAGTGCTGAATTATTTGATGTTGGCGTTCCTGAATTTTTGTGCTTTGACTTGAATATGAGCTTGGAGACATATTTTGCGTTCATGACCTCACTTGTGAAAGCATTCTACTATTTCTTCCTATATGATTGGGTGAATCATTGAGATCATAGAAGCTTTATGAACCTCTTACTGGCACCTTGGATAAACTTTTGCTGCAAATAACTTTTTACTCTTGGATTTTCTTATGGAATTCAGTTGTTAACCTCTGCAATTTACTGCACTTTCACTTGCCCTACTTGATTTTTTTGAGTGTTCTTGAGTCTGACTTGCAGCATATTGGTGATATCCTTTACTGTCTTCTTGGAAATTGGACATTCATTGTGTTGTCACTGAAATCTGTTCTTTGCCATGTCATACACTTAGCTCTCTTAGCTTGCATCTTGGCTAACTAGAATTCAATTGCATTGAACAATTTGATATCCAAGTTGTCAAGAATTTAGTTCAATTTTGTCTGCTGCAATTGAATTAAATTCTTGTTGTCACAACTTGATTACTTTGCCTGAATTTGAGTATTTGTATAATTTGACATGCACTGAATTTTTCTGACCATCCTTTCCATCTACCCACTTCTAGTTGTATAGGGTAGTTTCTCATTTCTGAGTGATCCAAAACTGCTTTGCTTCTCCGGAGACTGATGTTGCATTGAATTATTCAATTTGTTTTCAATTTTATTAGCATCATTAAATTACATTAAAATTGTCACTCGTAAAAATTTGTTTAATATTGTCCTTGCCCACAGAAAATTCACTTTAGCCCTGTCTATAGTAAAGTCTTGTCGTGTTATATATAAAGTCTTGTCGAGTAATTTTTCTTTAGTTTCGTGCTTTATGCTCAGTATCCATCATTCCCTATCTAATTGGTTCAAGCTTCATATGATGGTGATAGGCGCAATTTCACAATTTTACTTTACCCAGACCCGCAAGTAAACTTAGTTTCATGTTTTAAGCCTAAGAAATTAAAGAAAGCAGTGAAATGAACGAGAAAAAGCAAGAACATCACCTAATAATAAACACAGAACATGCATTGATCACATATATATAGAGTCTCCCATATTAAAGACAAAGGTTCTGACAAAGATGCAGTAGAACAAGCAAGAACATCGCCTAACAACAACCCTACACAAAGTCTGACTCTCTAGAATCTCTCTCTCTCACACACACACGCTAGTGGAGTGTAATAGGGACTTGAGGCATACCTAGAGAAACAGAGAATTGATAAATATGAAGAGGAACTCTGAGGGTACGGAAAAGTAAGATGGCTTTAGACTCTGAGGAAGCAAGTGTAGAATTAATGTAATGACAACAGGGAATATTGAGGGGAAATCAAATTGAAAACCTTCGATGAGCAAGGAGGTAGAGAGAAGGCCCAATAATGTGATGTGATATTGTAAATCTGAGAAGTGCCACGTGGAGGATGACTTCTCTCTAGTCATATAAAGCAACAGCGTAAGCACAGATGTAATAAGCCCATCTAATGAAAAACTTAACCTGTACGCATCATCGTTAATTATCAGATTAATTAGCCACATATTAATGTTTATGACAGTGGAAAATGCAAAGATGAAATAATAGAACTAGTGATGAAACCTGTGGATGATCAAGCTCATGGCTAGAATCCAAATGCTTGTAATGAGATCCTCCATAGGTGCGAAGCAGAATGTTCATGGCCGATCTAGGTGGAACTGGAAATGACCTGCTTCCTCTTCATCATCACCATCAGATTAATTAATAAAGCATATTAGAGATTATTCAGTGAAGTGAGTGAAAAAACAGAGAGAGAATTCAAATTATAAATGCTAATTAATTAACCTGGTGGAATCTATAATTGGAGTTGCTCTCTATTGTTGAGCTCTTTCTGCTGAAAACAAAGGCAATAGAACACAAAAGTGGAGATGTTGGAGAAGCAAACAAGGTAACCCAAAAAAAAAAAAAAAAAAAAGACACATAAATTCATATTTTATATAATAAAATTAAAAATTATTCTTATTTTATGAAACGAGACAACGTTTTGGAGAAGTTGATAAACCACATCCACAAGGGAAATCTCAGTAAAAGGTGAAAGAGCTATACAGGTATTTGGGCTAGGGCTAGGGCTACAGTTAAAATAACGTAATGCAGAAAATGAAAGAAGAAGGCAAAGAAGAAAGAAGAAGAAAGAGAAACAATGGTTTGTGTATATCTCCGTCCACTTACTGTTTCAACATTGCAGGTATTTAAAGACAGGTGGAAGGGGATGCCTGAACAAAAGATTTTGAATTTTGAAATCACAATTATTGAAGAGTCTGAAACTATGCCTCAAGAATGTCAAGTAACCTGTGACAACATGAAAAGGGAAACTGGAAGCAACATTAAATATCTGTGGTTTCTTCTGCCAATGACCAATGCAACGAAACAGAAAGAGAAAGAGAAAACTCAGAAAAAGTTAAAACTGTTTCCATAAATATCCTTAAAAAAAATAACACAATGTCAACACTCTCCCTAGGTAGTCCCTAGGGATTTTCACCGTCTCCCAGAAAATACAAATCCAATGAACCAATCACCAATCCAGCCACTTTTTCTCAGTTTTCTTTGGGCAAAACGGCACAGTTTTCCCATAGGGTTATCATCCCTTACAGATCAGATGAATAATGAAAGAAGACTAGGTTGAAATGAACGAGAAAGTGAAGCAATAATCACACGATTTTAACGGAAAACAACTACCAAATTTCAAATGACATGCATCTTGGACTCTCGCTGTTTGTTTTGATTGTGTGTGGGTGAGGGGGTTTCTTATATAATTAAAAACTGAAATAGTTATAATTTTTTATGGCAAAAGCGCGACAACGCTATATACTCGGCTACTTACCCAATTTTCAGTATATAATTGACAAGATGAGTAAAATTAATTAATATCACATATATTATACTCCGTATGACTTTACCCAACTTTTTTTAACTACGTACACATTACACAATACAATTAATTTTAAATCACCTAAGCCGCAATCAATTTTCAGTTTGTCTCTTTAACAATCCACAGTGGCAACATTTAAGTTTAGGTACATATTTTGGTAAAAAATATGACAATATAGGTATTAAAAAAAAATTAGCTGCCCTTATATAATAGAATTGTCAGAAATATAATTTCAAAAATAGATACGAGCTAGGTTCAATGTAAGAAAAGGAAAACAAAAAAATAGACAAAAAGTTTGCATAATTCAATCTATATTTTTACAGATTTTCTATTATTGATGATCTAGAAATACTTTTTAATTTTATTTGTGAAATTTTTTATAAAAATCATTTTATGAAAACTGGACATACACTTTTTTTGCATGTTGCATAATTGATCTCGTAAATAATAACTTGTTGGAAAACTCACTTATTAATTTTTTATATTAAATATATTGATATATTAACTAGATAAATGTGATGTGTGATGAATGTAATTTTAGATGGTGAAAGGATTTTTACTTTTGATATCAAAGTAGGTAGTTGAAATTGTAATTTTTGGCAAAAACATGGTTCAACCAAAATTATCAAAATATTCAAAAATTTACTAAAAATTTCCTGAACCTTAAAAATCATTCAAACTGCTTTGTAATGTTCTGGGCACCTTGTAGCATTTATTGGGATATTATGGGAATTTTTGGGGCTTTCAGATCTAACTGCATTTCATCCTAAAACTTTGCAGAATTTTTCCTCTTTACACTTAGGTCCTTCCCCAGATCTAGCTAAATTGTTGTGAGATCTCTTAGTCCTCTATAGATTATGCCCTATGTTCATCCTGAATACCTTATCTAGACCTTAAAAAATATCATGATGTTTCACTAAGCTTGTATTTTATGTGATGTAAAAGGAACTTGGGCTTAAACGGGCTAGCCCTTTTAGGGCTAAAAAATAAATGGGCTAGCCCGTTAGGGTTGAGGGCCAGCCCTTTTAAATCTGTCTAACTTTTTAATTAAATTAAAAGTACTCTTTCGTTTTTATACAACATTTTTTTTCTTGGAAAAAATAGTTATACGTTTTACTTCACACACACTTGTGCCATAATCAAATTTTAAAGATTTAGGCTGATGTTAATTTGTTTAGCTATAGCCACTTTTTATATAATTTAATGATGTTATACACACACACATAATGTGTGTGTGTGTGTGTGTTTTTTTTACTTGCATTCATGCATCCGCTGCACAAAGGATAATAAACTTTCGAAAGCAAAAAGGCACAATATTTTTCTTAAAATAATATAAATTTAGTCTAACGTTTCTGTCTTTTCAAAATTTTCTCATAGATAAGCAAATTTTGTGTATAGAATAACTGAGATTTTCTTGGCTTTTCAATTATTAAAAATTTTTATACATGATTACACAAAGGAACTGAATGATTTAATTTTGGTTATTTTTTAGCAAAGGCAATAGTTTGTTAGTGTTTGAAGTTTGATTTGTATTTGCTTTTGACATTTAGACACAGTTTGACACTTTATTTTTTGATAAAAATAAATTATTTGAGTTATGTAAAAGCCCACGGGTTATCCTTGAGTCCTTATGTTTAAGCTTTGTGCTTCAATGATACGATGGTTTTAAGGCAAGCAAGTTTTTCAAGTCCAACCCTTTTAAGTTCTAGCCCTAGAAATAATGTTTTTCAATTTTTTTTATTAATTTTTTATAAAAATCTTTTTTTTTTTTTGAAAACTAGAGCTATGATTTTCTTTTTTGACATGTTGCATGCAGCTTTTCAAATAATAATAATCTCATAATCATCATCCAGCAAAAAGAATAATATGAAAATAAAAGACTAGTTATACTCTTTTGTATAGGACAAAACTTAGGTCAAGTTAAATTGGTCTATTATGTCCATTTGCCCAATGAGAGGGTGCCACCTATTTTAATTTTTGCATGTCACACTTAACCCCAAATCCACTCATAACTCCATTAGTTCTATAATAAAGTTTTTTTTAAAAAAAAAAGACAATAAAAGATAAAATTATAGGGCGTAAGTTGTGATCGACTAAGAAGGAATGATAATAGTTTGATCGGGAAGAGAATCGGCAAGCAAGTGCAAGGAGGGAGGTTTGAGCGTGGATTTGGGGTTAGATGCTTACATGTAAAACTAAAATAGGTGGCACCCTCTCATTAGACAAATGGATATAATGGACCAATATATGTAACTATTGGAGGGGCTGAATCTTTGAGGAATATAAGAAGAAAAGATGGAAAGAAGGTAGTGCACAATATCTTTAAGACATAGATAACACTTTCCTTTAGGCTTAATTCACCCCATCTATACCTATCTTATATAGTGCAAGTTGGATTGATGGCCGAATTTCCTATATGGATTGCATCCCCAAAACTCAAGCAACACAAAAATTGCTTTTACAAAATGATATTTTAACTTTATCTTTGTATGTGCTCAAGGACGAAGACAATGAGTCTGATCTCTTTTTTGATTTCTAATAATGTAACTTGTGTGTAAGTTACAAATGAAGTGATGGTGCAGGGTATTTATAAACTATGAAGTGATGTCTTAAACTGGTGCCTCTTGAAGCAATACCTTTTCAATTAAAAGTTATAACCATATATTAGATTCATAAATCAAGATAACTTAAATAACTAACAATTATTTAAAATGGCTCTTCCATAAAGAGTTACAATTTTATAAGACATAGGTTTATTGTAAAAACCAACGCAACCTTCCAGCAAGAACCTTTGGTTATAACCAATTATATGTGTCTCTAGGAACTAAATAGACATAACTTTAGTGGCTTTTAGTGTTATAACTCCCTACACAACCCTTTACATAAATTCCTTAATTTATTAAAACATAACTTTTCAACAAGCATATCTCTTCATTTTAAAATATTCTAATAGGAACTTGACCTAAGTATTTTCCTTTATATATATATATATATATATATATATATCTATATTCATATATTGACCAAAAAAAAAAAAGAGATGGGCGAATGTAATTTCTTACCATTAATGAAAGGATTTGTAATATAACTATATATAATGCGGGTAAAACTGCTTTGCATCTCCTGAGATGAGACTGATGTTTCATTGAGTTATTTAAGTTGTTTCAATTTTATCTGCATCATTAAACTACATCAAAATTGTCACATGTTAAAATTTGCTTAATATTGTCCTCGCCCGCACAAAATCCAGTGGCACGTTAAAAAAGGATGTCTGCTTCACTGTTTTTTAATGACTACCTTTATAAAACCTGATCCTCCGTATTTTATTACTAGTCACGCTCTGTGAATAATATTACACCAATTTTAGATGTATAGATGCAAGGGCATATATGAATAATAAATGCAGAACATGCATTGATCACATATGTATAGAGTCTCCCATATAAAGACAAAGGTTCTAACAAAGATGTAGTAGAAAAAGCAAGAACATCACCTAACAACAACACTACACAAAGTGTGACTCTCTAGAATCCAATATCTCTCTCACACACTAGTGCCGTGAAATAGGGACTTTGTGATAAACCACAAAAATTCCAGACAAACACAACCAAAAATCACAAGTTAAACTAGAAAATTAAATGCAAGAGAAATCTTCACAAATTCAGGCATGTCTTTTCCCCCACTTCTCCTGTAGCATATATGCTCCATTCTCTCTCACTTTCCATGTGGCCTTCCGATTTCTGTTGCTTCTACATGGCATTATTGGGGCATCAACATTGGATCTGGTATTTTGCTGTGGACTAATAGTGGTTTGGGCTTCGAACCCAGTAATCTCATCAGGCCCCTCCATATTGGATCTGATATTCTCCTGTGGACTACTAGCGGTTTGGGCTTCGAACCTAGTAATCTCATTTGGCCCCTCCATATTGGATCTGATATTCTCCTGTGAACTACCAGTGGTTTGGGCTTCAAACATAGTAATCTCATTGGGCCCCTCCATATTGGATATGATATTCTCTTGTGGACTACTAGTGGTTTGGGCTTCAAACCCAGTAATCTCATCAGGCCCCTTCATAACAGACTTGAGGCATACATAGAGAAACAGAGAGTTGATAAATATGAAGGGGAACTCTGAGGGTATGGAAAAGTCATATGGCTTTAGACTTTGAGGAAGCAAGTGTGGAAATAATGTAATGAGGATAGGGAATATTGAGAGGAAATCCCATTGAAATCCTTGGATGAGCAAGGAGGTAGAGAGAAGGCCCAATAATGTGATGTGATCTTGTAAATCTGAGAAGTGCCACGTGGAGGATGCCTTCTTTCTAATCATATAAAGCAACAACAAAAGTACAGATGTAATAAGCCCATGTAATGGAAATCTTAACCTGCACGCATCATCGTTAATTATCAGATTAATTAGCCACATATTAATGTTTATGATAGTGGAAATGCAAAGATGAAATAATAGAGCTAGTGATGAAACCTGTGGATGATCAAGCTCATGGCTAGAATCCAAATGCTTGTAATGAGATCCTCCATAGGTGCGA
>JBAGKO010000008.1:10331792-10346562 GCA_037177275.1 Acacia concinna
ATATTTTTTAATTTAATTATTACAAAATGGTCAACCAGCCCAACTATTTTGACCGTGACGTGCTGACCTTTCTAGCTCATTGTTCAATCGGGATTTTAAAACATTGCCCTCTACAGTATGGTGTTTCCATGTTCCTTTTTTCTTAAACACTCACTCTCACAGTCTCACGTACTACATTGACTACACTCTCTTAAATATATCTGTCAACATAAAAACCGATGTCCACACAATGCATTCTTTGACTTGAAGATATCCTTCAACACGTAGATTGAAAGAATACCTAGTAGACTAAACCACAAAAGCAGGTAATGAAGAGAAGACTAAACCAAAGAAGCACATGCACCACCGAATTACAAAACAGTAGAAGCAGACAAGTCAGAACCAAAGAAACACGACCAAACCAAAGAAGCAGAGACAAGTACAGAACATTCAACTTGATTTTAAAGCAATGAAATCAAATCAAATTTCTAACAAGTAGCAAAGAACCAAAGACGATTGATCATAGGACCACAGTAATGGTAAAACTAAAACACAAAAATCATACCTGAGATTCTGATAATCAAAGAAACTGAGATGAAGCGTGGAGAGCTGAAGACAATGATCACAGCTCCAAAGTTACACACAAAACCACCGCGCACGACGGAGAACAACAGCGGAAAGCAACGGAGGACCACGGATGAAGAAGCACAAAATTTTTCCTTAGGAATTTTAGATCACGGTGATCCAAAACCAAATGCCGGAAGAGGGGACCATGTAAACAGTAGACGACTACCACTCAAACGGCGGATGACAGCGGCTGCAACAGCAGGGCATGGAGGAGAAGGATATGGATTTTGGGTTAGGGCATCGGGATGGAGTTTCTTTTCGAATCCTCTGCTTCTGGCCTCTGGATTGGGGAATTTTCACTGCAGTTATTTTTTTTTACACTTTCAGCTGGTTTTCAATTGGGATGGACAATTCTTCCAAACACGTTCCAGGTTCTGGGTTAAAAACAGATTCCAGCCAAAAGGCGATTCAACAGCGGCTCCAAACAGCTCTAAGGCTAGAACGGCCCAATACAAATGTCTGGTCTGTTGCAGTGACTAGGTGACGGTTGGACCGGTCCAACCGTCCAAACCGGTCCGGGTCTCTAATCCTTGCCCAAAGTAGATGAATTATGTTATCAAATGTGAATTCCATACATAACTACATTTATTGACACGTCATTTTCTTTTCTGAGTACATGAAATATAAACAGAAATAATGTCATTTTGGGATTTCTCTATCCCTTTTGTCTCTAGTTTTTCATCTCTAATATTGTTGGATTTTTTTTACTCAAAAAAAAAAAAGGAAATGTTAAGGATCCAAATCCCCTGTGACCTAGACAATCCAAACTAATGTAACCCTTTGTAAGCATGATTTGCTTTGCAACTAAAAAGAGCGCACAACCAAAAGGCCTTGTAGCCTAGTGGTAATGGTATCTTTCAAGTGGGAGAAGGTCACGGGTTCGATCTCGTTGTTGTAACTTCAGGCCGTTAATGTCTGCCTAACCCTATAAGCTCTATTTAAAAAAAAAAAAGAGCGCACAAGTCGACATCTCCAACTAGTTCGCATGATGCCATTATAAGCTTCAAGCTTTGTCAAATTGTAAGGTTTTTTCTTTTTTGCGTTCTCTGTTCTATTTTTTTAATTCTAAATATATCGATTGGAGCTCATTTTTTGTGCCTTACTATTCTCAGGATTTGCAGTAGTGAATTGATTCCGGTCTAAATTTGAAGTTCTTCATCTTTTGTAATTGTTGTATCTGAATGCTCAAATGTCTCTACAACTTTGTGTTTGGACCATCTAGAAGAAGTCCTAGAAAATTGGTGTCAAGGGCTTGTTTGATTTTATTTTTAAAACCAGTATTTTAAAAAAAACCTAAAACTTGTTCGGAAAAATATCTTCAATATGGTGTTTAAAAAACAACAAAAAAGTTGTCCTTAAAAATTGAAAAGCTGAAAGCAACTTTTAGATATTTTCTTTTTTTTTTTTTTTTTGAAGCAGTTAGCTACCTACTATTGATACATTACCAACGATGTCACTTTATTTTTTTTAAGAAAAACAACTCTCTAAACATTATTTATTTATTTTTTTTCAAAAACCATTTTATAAACATGTTTTGGGGAGAACACAAAAAATAGAATCAAGCATGCCCTGAATTTCCCTTACTTCAATTTTAAGAATGATTAAAGCTTTGTTTCTAAAAAAAAAATTATTAATACTCCCTCTCATTTTAAATGAGCAATATGACCCTGAGTTGACCTAATTTGAATTACTGGCCTCTGAACCAGTACCTCAACAAGTTAAACTTTGGGAGATTAAGAGAAGAGAGACTTTGGCATACATAAGGGGCGTTTGGTAGCTTAGGGAATAACTCTGGTTTTTTTAATTATAATTGATTTAACATGTATAAGGAATTATAATTGATTTCAACATGTATAAGAAGTATTTGGATGGTTTTTTAGAAAACCATGGTTATAACTTTTTTTTTCCTAATTGATAATAAGACATTTTATTCAAACCACATAACCGATGCATAAGAAGAGACCCCGTTATGTAATAGATGAGTCGTCGTCGGGAGGCCCTGTAACATAAGAGCAAACTGCCTGAAACAGAAGTCGTTGTCTTTTGTCAGTTTGTTACCAAAAAAAAAAAAGCAAGTAGCTGTATTTAAAAAAAAAGAAAAATAAAAAAAGAAAATGACATTAATGTCCCAATTACAAAAAAAAAATATATTAGAAAAGTCGTCAATGATAACTTAACATGTTGGTTGACTCACATGAAAAAGTGTCAATTCTCATGAAAAAGAAAAAACCAAATAATCTTAAAATAATTTTCTTTGAAATCTATTTTCTTATCGCTAAGCTAAACAATATTGGTTGACTCACATAGTCAGTCAACAATGAAATCCTTCATGCATGATTACGCCAACGGGGTTAGTCCTATGTTTTGTTGAAACAAACTCATTGCTCCGCTGCCATGCCATAATTTCCATACCAGTCAGAGTCTTATTTTCTAGGATTATTACTCTGTCACAGGTCCTACGTGAGAGAAGTCTTACAATTACAAAGCCTTAGGTTTCTCAACTCCAACAATTAGCTTTTAGAGTATAATTTTTTTAAGAATTTATACCCCTTACACTGGTTTAACAATGGGAGGATCTTTTTTAAAAGAGAGCCCTTAATAAGGTTTTGGATTTTCCAATCCTAATAACTAGCTTTTTGAGGTATCGTTTTCTTAAGAATTTATGGGATTTATATAATTTTAAACCCTATCTGTTTTGAGTCAAGGATGGAAGAGTCAGGTCTTTAATTTTTAATTTATTTCTGGAATAAACTAAACATTAGTGTTCTTGAAGCAATTATTAGGCTCAGACTAACTTCTCATTTTCTTTCCCTCTATTAATTAATTAAACCCTAACAATAACATTATCAATTGTTGAACTGCAAATCTATTTCCTACGTCCCATTTACATATGCAATGACATCATCATCATACCCAAAAACATTAACATTTATAGGTGCCTTGTAAAGGAACAGGTAAAAAGGCAAAGAAATACTTTTGAAAATATATAAAATCCATATCAGTACTGTAAACTGTGTAAATGACATAAAACTCCCTCGAACTAAAATAAAATTTCTGAATTTGCTGAAACGACCCGACTTTCTTTCACCAAGAAAAGAACTTGTGTGTCATTTGAACGTTTTAGGGTTCTGATTTCAAGATTTGAACTTTATATATTTCAGAAGTGCTTATTTGTCTCATTTTTATATAAAATTACTTGTTTCCGGGGGAAAAATATAGGTTTTGTTACATTATGACAGTATATAACTATGATTCTTGCATTATTTTTTTATGAAGGATTCTTGTATTATTTGAACAATAAAAAAAAAACATTTTTTCCCTAGGATAGAGGATAATACAAGTATAACCCAACAAAAAATAGCATTATTTGTGATAATTTAATACAATATATTGTTAGATAAGTTGTGGAAACTTCTATCCTATAGTGTTCTCCGTTCAACAATGGCAGGCTGTATACTATAAGTATTTTATTTTAAACTATGGACCAAATAATATTTTATTTTCATCTAATTCATGGCATTAACCACACTACCCTCCACTTCCACAATATCATTTAATACCTCCACTGAAATTTATTCAAAAAACCAGTAAACCAATAATATATTTATACCTGATTATTTAATATAATGCTGATTCAAGTGACTAATTTTAAATTCAAGCATTGTTAAATATAAATAAAATAATGCTATTAATATAATTTATTTTTGCATTTATTAAAATTAAACCTTTATCTTGTAAGCGACATCAAGTTCATTTTAATTGATCTAACAATCATTTCCTGTATATACTTCTTTTCTTTTGACTAAGATCACCGTATTTAATGGTTAATGAAGAATTCTTGGTACATATTGGAATATTGGCAACCAGTAAATTTTAGTCAATCAGACTGATATGTAAAGAAACCATACTCGTGCGCATCTTGGAAAGTGGATCGATGGGCAAGGTTGGTGATGAGCACATAATTTCCCTTGTCCAAACAGTTATTTCTTTATTATTTTGTTTTAAATTTTTTTAGGGTACTCATTTATTCATAAATATAAAATAAATAGAGGTTAAGTTGGAAACTTTAATTTTAAGGCATAATTAATATGTAGGTCCCTATAATTTCAACTAATTTTTAATTAGGTCCTTATAATTTTTTTTTTTTGCTTTTTATCAAAACCTTATACTTTTACCTATTTTTAATCAGGTCCTTATAAATAAATGAATGATACTAAAATATAATTCATGAATTATAAATTTAAATTAATAATTATAAAATTTAAGAAATAATTAATATAATTAATTCCTAATTATTAATTAATTAATTAATCATAATTCTATTATATGTTTTGGAGAAACTTATTATTGTAATTCAAATTTTATTGTTCATAATTTTTTAACTAAACATATATTTATATTTTTTTTTAATTCTAAATTATATTTATTTTCATAATTATTTATTAATCATTTCAAATCCAAAAAAAAAATCCTAGATGGACCTAATTTAAAATATGATGAAGCAATAAGGACTTGATAAAAAAACTATAAAAACCTGATTAGTAATAGGTGAAAGTATAAGGACCTAATAAAAAGGAAAAAAAGGTATAGGGACCTAATTTAAAATTGGTTAAAATTATATGGACTTACATATTAATTATCTTTAATTTTAAATATAAGATCTTAAACCACTATAGCTCCTCAATTTATAAAAGGTATTTTTAAAAAAACTGAAACACTATTTTAATGAATAACTAAATTAATCTACTTACTCTAAGCGGTTATAAAATTTTATTAAAGATAAAATATAAAATTAAATAGTAAAAAAATTAATTAAAAACTTTCAATCTAATTTTTAAATTCAAGTTATAATTTTTTTTTATATCTTCCCCTCCAAATGCCCTCGTACGAGAGTGCCCTAAAGAGTATTTGGTATTGGGAAGTTTATTTTGTTGTGGTGGATAACGCCTGGACTTGCTAAAATGTATTTATTTAACTAATTTTCAAAATTAGCTGATAACAACTAAGATAACATTGTTACCTTGAACTTTTGGATATCTGGAGCTCCTAATTTTGGAGCCAATTAGCTCTTATGAGTGATAACTAGAATGTGAAAAAGAAATATCCATAGTCTCCAGGGATGTTTGGATAAAAGAGAAAAACCATTTTAAGTAACTTCTCTTTTAAAGTGAAATAGTTTTTTAACATAATGATCTTTAGATATTTGTTTAAATAGGGTGAAGCTTTTCATCAAAAAAACTTATTCTCAAAAATTTCTATTAAAATAAAAATTATTTATATTACTTTCTATTTAAACACAAACAACTTTTTATAAAAAAAAATTTTCTAAAGTCACTTTATCTGAAAAAAAAAAAGCTCATTTTCCTGAAGTCACTTCAACTAGAAATTTTACCGATTGCATCGTGCGCGCAATGGTGTTTGAAACTCTTAACCAACCAATCACGGTATTTGTGTGGGGCCTACGCAAGACTTAACGTCTCTGACCCGCCAAATGTAGTTTGACCTTGGAAAGTCCAAGTTTGTTGGCGTACATAAGTCATAACCCAACAAGCGACCGAGGCAAAAAATTTCCTTCGTTTCAAGATATGTGTGTGAAATCTGACAGCTCTTAGAATGTGAATAGACATAGGTGATTCTCTCTCTCGCCTCAAACTTATCACCCAACCATACTTCTTTCCTCTTCGAAATCAGTGAGTGAATTCACATACCCAGAGATGAGAAATCCAACTCCATTGTGCATCCCCACCTTCTTCTTCTTCTTCATTCTTTTCCTGACCTGTGTGAATTCTCAGTCTGAACTTTATGCTCAAGAACATGAAGTTTTGCTGAGGATGAAACAGGACTTTAAAAACCCATCTTCTCTAAGTCACTGGACAAATTCCTCTTCTCATTGTTCATGGTCTAAGATCACCTGCGTCAATAACTCTGTCACAAAGCTGGCTATGATCAACATCAATATAACCCAACCAATACCAACTTTCATCTGTGAACTTAAGAATCTGAGTTCTATTGATTTTCAATTGAATTTCATTCCTCTGGAGTTCCCAACTTATCTCTACAACTGCTCCAAGCTGGAGTACTTGGACCTCTCTAATAATTTCTTTGTTGGTAAGGTTCCAGATGACGTTGACCGATTGGCCGGCCTGCGGTTTCTTAACCTTGCTGGCAACAACTTCTCTGGCGAGATTCCAGTGAGCATCACCAAGCTAAAAGAGCTAACAAGTCTTCAGCTTAATAACTGCCAATTCAATGGCACTATTCCAAGTGAAATAGGCAACTTATCCAATCTTGAAGTCCTAAATTTGGGCATAAACCTTTATTCTCCTTTGGAGTTTCCCTCTAGCTTTATGAAGCTCACAAAATTGAAGGAGTTTCAGATGTCTTCCTGCAACTTGTCCGGTGAAATCCCTGAAAGTATCGGGCAATTGCGGGACTTAGAGACGTTGGATTTATCAAAGAATCAGTTAAGTGGCAAAATTCCAAGTAGTTTGTTTATGCTGAAGAATCTAAGCATAATGTTTCTATGGAGTAATCAACTTAATGGGGAGCTACCTCAAGTGATTGAAGCCTTAAACTTGACCATTGTTGATCTTGCTCGAAACAAGCTTACAGGGAAGATACCTAATGGCTTTGGGAATCTCCAGAAGCTAACTGGTTTGAACTTTGGTCTTAACCAATTATCAGGTGAGATTCCAGAAAGCTTAGGCCGTCTTCAATCTATAATAGACTTTAGTATCTTCTTCAACAATTTATCAGGCAATATTCCCTCAGATTTTGGGCTCCATTCAAATCTTAGGAGATTTGAGATTGCTTCAAACAATTTCACAGGTAGTCTTCCTCAGAACTTATGTTACCATGGCAATTTATTTAGATTAACAGCTTATGACAATAAACTCAGTGGAGAATTACCTGAATCACTTGGAAATTGTAGCAGCTTGCAAGAGTTGAAAGTCTACAGTAATGAGCTCTCTGGTGAAATTCCTAGCAGCCTTTGGGTTTCTAAGAATTTGTCAACTTTCATGATCAATGATAATAAGTTCACAGGTGAGCTTCCAGAAATATTGCCTGTGAATGTTTCACTTATGGCAATTAGTTACAATCAGTTTTATGGAAGAATCCCGGCAGGAATATCTTCCATGAAGAATCTGGTTACGTTTAATGCAAGTAGCAACCTCTTCAATGGAAGTATTCCTCAAGAGCTAACCAATCTTTCTCAGATCGCAACTCTATTGCTTGATCAGAACAAACTTTCTGGGCCACTTCCATCTAAGATTATTTCATGGGAATCTCTGAGGACTCTAAACTTGAGCAAAAATCAACTCTCAAGCGAAATCCCTGATTTGATCGGTCATTTGCTTGACCTTGCACAACTAGACTTGTCAGAAAATCAACTCTCTGGCCAAATTCCATCTCAACTAGCCCTATTGAGACCCTCTGTTCTCAACCTTTCCTCTAATCATTTGACTGGGAAAATTCCTAGTGAATTTGAAAATCTTGCTTATGCCACCAGCTTTTTGAACAATTCTGGTCTTTGTACTGATACAGATGGATTAAACCTTAAATTGTGCAATTCTGGTTCTGTCCCACGAAGTTCAAGCAAAGGCTCATCTGTGTCTATTGGGTTAATCATAGGCCTTGTTGTAGTAGCCTGCATAGCAATTTCCTTGTTATCACTTTTGATGATGAAATTCTACCAAAGGAGAAAGCAAGACCAAGACACTTCATGGAAGTTAACTTCCTTCCAGAAGCTGGGTTTCACAGAATCAAACATAGTCTCATCCATGATAGATTATAACATCATAGGCAGTGGAGGGTACGGTATAGTGTACCGTATCGCCATCAACGATAATGTTGGATATGTTGCGGTGAAGAAGATAAACAACAACAGGAAGTTAGATCAGAAACTTGAGAATGCGTTTATTGCAGAAGTTGAAATCTTGGGCACAATTCGTCACAATAACATAGTGAAGTTACTATGTTGTATGTCTAATGAGGATTCTCTGCTTCTTGTTTACGAGTATATGGAAAACCACAGTCTTGATAAGTGGCTACGCAAGAAGATTAGTAATGGCTCTTCAGGTGGACTACCATCTTCTACAGTTCATAGTGTTTTTCTTGATTGGGAAAAGAGAATGAAAATAGCCATTGGGATTGCACAAGGTTTGACCTACATGCATCATGACAGCTCGCTGCCTATTATACATCGCGATGTTAAAGCAAGTAATATTCTTTTGGATTCTCAGTTCAATGCAAAAGTAGCAGATTTTGGTCTTGCAAGGATGTTGATCAAACCAGGACAACATGATACCATGTCAGCTGTTGTTGGCTCTTTTGGTTACATTGCTCCAGGTAAATAAAGCCACAAATATATAATTTATACTTTTATCAAGTTCTAAGCATAGGAGCTAGATAACTTATTTGCAGAGATTAAGAAAGTTAGTTATTAGTTTAAAAAAATTGTGTATTGATTTTCCTAAAGCACCCATTTGATCATTTGCACTAGAAACTACTCTTCTGAAGGAAAACTCTTTTATAATCAATATGAAGAGTTTAGAGAAAAAATTACAAATTTGAAAGATAAAGTAGATTAAGGTCTTATATTTAGAATCAAAATAAACAATTTTTACTAGCTCTTACATTTTAGATCGGAGGAAGTATATATCGAAAATCATATTATTGACAAACTCTGAGTAATATTATTTTAGACTTTGTACAAAGCCTGAGCCCACATTCTAAGTTTTTAGTAAACTAACTATTTTTAACTTATATAATATGGTAAAAAATAGCAGATATGCAGTTTTGCCCACAAAAATTATTACATGTTAATAATCCTGCTCTCACCTTCTGAGTCACTTGACAGAAAAAGACTAATAAGGGACAAACAAAGTGCCTAGTATCAAATTAAATTCTTTTCTTTTAAACTGCACTAACTGATATGGTTTCTATTTTTAACATAATGAATCTGCAGAATATGCTCAAACAAAAAGAGTGACTGAAAAGGTTGATGTGTATGGCTTTGGAGTAATCCTTCTAGAGCTGACAACAGGAAAAGAAGCCAACTATGGAGATGAACACTCATCTCTCGCCGAATGGGCATGTCGTCAGATTCGATTAGGAAACGACATAGAACAAGTTCTAGACGAAGATGTTAAGGAAACTCCTTACTTGTCAGAAATGTGCAGCGTGTTCAAGCTTGGGGTGATGTGTACAACCAAAGATCCAGCTGGTAGACCTTCCATGAAAGAGGCTCTGAATATATTGCTGCAGTTTAGAGAACCAGTTGGTTATGTTGGAATGAATATTGGTCAATTTGAGGCTGTTCCTCTACTGAAGAATTCTAAAAGGGAGAGTAGGTTAGATATTGATGATAATAATAGCTAACTAGATTCATGTGTGTGTTACGAAATGTTGGGGTCTGATGAGTGAAAATTAGCAGATGGCTTATGATGTGATGTAATTCATCAATCCCGCGTCATTTTTTTTAAAATTAAATGATTGAGGATGTAAATATATGTGAGGGTTACATTTCATCTTTAGATCAAATATGTCTATTTTCTATGTCTCTTTTCAATATTTAGGTAGTTTCAGATGCCGGATGAAAAGCAAGATACTATAGAGAAATGATAAGAATTTGATGAAACTACAAGCATGCATCTTATTAAGACAAAGCTATAGGGACATGATTAAAATAAGTTGAAACTATATTGACATGATAAAATGGGGAAAAAAAATAGAAAGGCCTAAACGTTCCGATTTTTAAGTTCTCTCTTATTTCCAAAGGTAGCAGTTATAAGAGAAAGCACTACTTGGCTTTCGTTAGCAGTTTTTAAAAATACATATAATTTTGCACAATAAAAATAATAAATGATTCCAATGATGGCTACCAAATCTGTCTAAATTATTCCATTAGAATATGTAATAGGAGTATGAAATAACACACCTTAACGCTATAGGAACAAGTACTTAGAAATTTCATTACATACCAATTTATGTTTAGACATTAATCAAACGAGTTACTATATATTGGTGAGTTCCCCCTTTAAATAGAAAAATCAAATTGCAGCACAAAAGCCCAGGTATACATAATTTTCTTTCAGAGTGGGGGCTAAGCTAACAATCCAATTCAAGACCTTGGATATGAAGATGAACCCTTCCTTCAGCATGCCAGTGGTGAAGAAAACGTGCAAAAGAGGAGGCATCAAAAGGATAGAAGGTTCGGTGCTCCATAGGACGCGGTAAACAACAGGAAAGAAATGTCAGAAGGAAGGATGCAAACTGAAAGGTGAAACAGAATATGCATGTCATAGTAAATAAAAGGACCAAGGTAAACGAAGAGGTGACACCAATGGGGAAAAGGAAAACAAACGTGGCGAAAGGGAAGGGCCAAGAGAGAAGGAGGTGGACAAGTGTGACAATGAGAGAAGTGACAAGTAAGAGGTGAAAGAAGGAAGAAAAGACAGAAACAGGGGGAGACGGATGGAAAACAGATGGCAGACATTTGGACGGAGAAGAAGCTGTAAGAGATGGCAGACAGCGTTTGAAGATGTGAGGGAGAGAAACCAATGCGTTAACGAGATGACGGCGTTTGGGAGCTGGAAGGCATGATTCACAAAAACAGAGAGAAGGAAAACTACGTTTATTGCCAGAGAAGGGGAAGTGGGATCGGGCTTGAGATGGTGGGCCTTCATAATGGGAAATGGGAGAGAGTTTAATGCCACAAGGTCCACAGATTGCATAAGAGCCCAAGGGTGATGAAATGTGAGAAGTGGAGGTGCCATGAACACATGTCAGAAAAAGAGCCGAGTCAGCATGTTGCGAAACAGGGGAGGGACACATGGAGATAGAATGGAGAAGGGAGCCACACCTCCAACAGAGTCGACCGACGTGCTCCAGGAAGAACGTGAGAGAGAAGGAAAGACCAGACGAAGGTTCGAATGGTGGAAAAGGGTGAAGAGGATGGCGAAGATCCATCAGCACACAAAAACGAAACCCATAACCAGGGAACTTGCATTTAGAATCCAATATGAGGAAAGAACCAAACAAAGACGATAAAGAAACAGCCACTGATTTGGTGACTCATTCCACCAGAAGTCCAGTCACAGACACCCAAATAGCAGCATGAGAGATAAAAAGGGAATAGAGAGAAGTGCTAGGACGCCATGCATCAACAACGCAAAAATAAACCTTGAAGCAACCACGCACCATGGGATAAGATGAGCTCATGATCAGTGGAATCATGAAAAATCAAAAGAAAGTGATCCTGATATTGTTCGATGACAGAAACATGGGCTTGAAGCTGCCAATGAAGGGAAATGAGGGCCTGGAGCTTAGAAGAGTGGATGCGACGAGAAGAAACAACACGAAGAAACACGTAATGGGAACGGCAGAATGAAAGGCTACGAGGTGAGGTGAAGAACATACTGAGGGAAAGGATAAAAAACCAGACACGAAATTGAAGGAAGAGAGAGCGAGAAAGAAACAGAAGGACTGGAAGAAGAATAGGAAGAAGAGGAAGGACGATGAAGGGCATGAGCAGAGAAGAGAGAAGAACTCTCCAATTTTCCACGACAGGATCCCCTTCTAAAAGAGAAAAACTAAAGAGACTCTATTTTTTTTTTTAGCATTAATACTCTATTAATTAGTGCTTGAAACAGCCCCCTCCCACCCCAAAAAAATTATACTACCTCCGGTCCTATTTATAAGATTCAGTTGACTTTTTTAGAAAATCCTAAGAAAGTTAATTATATTACTTTAAAACATTAAAATTTATCGTTTTTCTTTAAATTATGTTGTTTGACTTATAAACTAATATATAATGTAATAAAATATAATATATGATATGATTAAGCAATGTAATTAACTTTCTTAAAATTTTTTTAAAATTTTTAAAAAAATAATCTAAGTCTTATAAATAAAAATGGGAATAGTATATCATAGGTTGATGGAGCAAAGACCTTCGCTTACAGAGCTTCGCGAACTACCTTTCTGACCAGCGATCCGGTTCGGTGAGAAGTCAATCGACGACGAGAAGATAATATGAAGAGGGTTCCGTCGGCCAAATATGCAGCAATTACGATTGCTTTGCTCTGCCTTTGGACTATTGCTGAGTGTGTACCTGATACCACCATCACGAACGTTCTCTGCAACGCAGGTGCGTTCACCTCCGGCGATCCTTTTGCCATTAGCCTTAGCTATGTTCTTGAAGAACTCGAGACGGTGACATCAACTCGGAGAAATTATGATTGCTTCAACATTTCTCCTTATCCTAATGCCTTCGCCTATGGCCATGGTTCTTGTAACACCAATCTCACAGCCTCTGACTGCAACACCTGTCTCGCCGCCGCCAAGACGGCCATGTTTGCCACGTGTCAGAGTCGGATTGGGGCTCGCTCGTCGCTCCGTGATTGTGCACTGAGGTATGAGCAATACCCGTTTGATGATTAGAACGTTGTGGCTTTGCAGTGCAAGGATTTGTTCGTTCTGATTTCAAGTGTTTTTACTCTATTAATACGTTCAGTTGTTTTGTTTGTAATACTCTGCTTTCTCCATGACATGTTTTCTTACATAATTCATGGATGACCGTCCAGAATAAAAGTCAACCAAACCAATAGCCATAAAATCTAATACTCCTCTACTGCTTAAATTGAAAAGACAAATTATATGATACATAAATTGTAAAAACAAATGTCTTACATTTAGGATCAAAACTCACTTCCAAACTAGGTCCTACATTTGAGACTAGAGGAGGATTATTTTATAGACCTAAAGGTAAAAATCAACAGCATCAAATATTAGATGCACATCATTCTTGTATGTATTTGAAGATTTACATCTTCTGAAATTGATCAAAAGCTGTAGGTATCTTCTGATCTATCAAATATGGTTTCTCAGTGAAACTTCTTTCCTACGCTGCCCCTTAAATTTACCATCCAACATATAATTTCATGAGTATGGTTGTGTGTTGACATATAATACTAGAGACTACTCCACCAAGGGTTAAGCAATCGTTTGGATATAAGGAAAACTAACATCTTAGATGCATCGACCACTGAAGTGACTGACCTGCAGAATCCAACTTCAACCCAGCTTCACAGTACTCACCCATCATAATGAAGGCAGCATGAAGAAAATTGGAAAACTTTTGTACAATCTCAGCAAGTTTCCATATAAATTATGATCAAACTTGCGAAACTCTTGTTGCGTTTATCCTGCGGTGAGCCTCCTGTTTAAGGAGAAATGCATAGAGAATCTCGTTCCATGAATCAGGAACACCAGGAAGGCACCAATGGCTGCAATCTTGCTTACGCAGAGGGGCGGTACCCTTATCAGGTCCATAATAGTATATAGAAGCATGGCCGTCCCTTCTGCGTAATGTCATTTGAGTGATATTTAACAAGTCCAGATTTGTCACTTTTGATCTATTCAAGTTCCTTGATAACACATCCAACACAATTTCCACATGTCTATCGTGATATTCTGGCAAGGGACCTAAATCAGGTAGAGTTTCCAAGTGACAGCCTCCACCAGTATTCCAATCACCACCTCTGATATACCCACCCAATGTGTGTCAGATCCATGCAAAACTCTATTGACATCAAAAACTCGAGCAAATAAAGTAAGAAGATGAACAAGGAAAAGGCAAACCTGAAATGCACAGGAGAATAAGTACGGAAAAGGACATAAGTATTGTTCATGTTTACTTCTCTGGCAATCCACTTAGTTACTGTTTTCATTGATCTTCTGAATGCATCGTCTATAGTCATATTCATCCGCACTTCCTGCCCTATTTGGTAATAACATCCCCTAAGAAATCAAAGTGAGCCCAAGATCAGAGTCATGTTGCCATGATGGCAAAAAAACAATAGTCCATCATGTTCATTATTGAGGAAGCCACCACAAATTTTGGGAATTAGATCCTGTCCAGCCTAAATTGGTTCTATAATTCCATCTTCCATTTAGCACAGGGATATTTTACATATAAAGATTTGGTCTTTTTGACTATAACTCGCACGGTAGAATAAAATTTTATCCCCTAAAAATTACCACCAGCAAAACTAAGGGCAGTACCTTGGCACTAAACAATTATAATTCAAATTGATAGACATGTAAAAACTCTCCAGATGACCTTTTGAATCCAACCAACTCATCAGAACAAATAGGCAGG
>JBAGKO010000008.1:10346662-10362264 GCA_037177275.1 Acacia concinna
GAAATATTTGAACTAAGTATGTATTTTGATGTTTAGGATGTTTAACATCCTTGACTGGTTATATTAAAGATACTACGATGTGGATTTCGCTATGAAATAGTAAGGCGTTACAAGAGCCACCAGTACGCGGAGCTGAAAATGCGGACGGCATGGAGGAACAAGAGGAATAATCTCTTCCTTAAGGTTGATGTGGATGGGATAATGCCCCTGGAGCAATTGATAGCGACCGTAATTGATGGCGTTCTACCCCCACGACGAAGCGTAAAAGGACAGGTAAATTCATTTTTATTAATTGATGAAGCAAATTTAATATGTTTAAATTTTGTAAATTAATTTAACATTAATAATCTAACTTTGTTATGTGGGTTGTTTTCGAGAGAAACACACTGTCTGAGGGTGACAGACGAACCATCACACAACCTGATCGAAGACATTTACTATGACCTACAGTAAGCTGGTAATTAGTTTAAATTTAACTTAATATGTTTAAATTTTTTAAATAAATATTAATTTAAATTATTTTCTACAGGAGAATAAGGCTAAGGAGGAGTGCCATCAGACACAATATGGGGAGTTGTTTGAGTACACCCATAGGCAATGAGACGAAACCGCCACATCTTATAAGGCTGAAGAAGCAATAGTAGGATTTACGTTTGTAAATTTTAATTACTTTGTCTATTTTTTGTACGTAATAGTTGTCTAACATAACTTGTGCTCCAAGCACAGATGCATCAGTTTGCAACAGAGATATTGGAGTTCTAGTCGTCGAAGTCTTAGGGGTGGGTTTGGGTGAGGCCAAGCATGATGTACAGTAGGAGGGTGAGTTGTCGACACCTAGACTAGGGACTTTTGGCATGAGAAGGTAGAGCGACAAGTTAGTCGACGAGTTGTGAGAAGAGGTTGCATCCAAGGTTGCTAGCCGAGTTGGGGCAATGGTCAGTATGATCCAAGTTCAGGTGGATCAGTACTATACAGTCCAAAGCCAGTGGCGCAGGATAGCCAAAACTCTACTTAGCAAGATGCTTGACTTGTTGCCACAAATCTCGTCGATCCCTCGATTTGTGTTGCAGGCACCCACTACTTCAACACCCGCTAAGGCATAGTAGGCCACACAGGATAGTGCCAAGGAGGGTTATGTGGAATTTTTAGCTCGTGATGCTCCACCGCATGATGCTGTCCTCGATGCTCTACATGATGATTAGTCACCTCATGTTTATATATGATTTTATTTGAGCATGTTTATCTTTTATTTTACATAAAATTACCTTTATGGATTTTATTTCATTTAAAATGCTATATGTTTGTATATAAGTTAATTTATGTCAAAATGTTTTTATAGTTTTCACATGAATTTTAAATTATGAATTGGAGGGGGAAAAACATACTTGTGTACTTAAATATATTAGGTAATATAAAGTTGTATAATTAAATATATATTAATTTAGGTCATATAAAGTTGTATAGTTAAATATATTAAATTAATATAAAGTTGTATAATTAAATATATTAATGTAATATTACAGCAGTTAATGTAGCGGTTACATCACCTTTACAAAACTCAAGAACTTTGTAGTAGTTATGAATGTAAAACCGCTACAAATGTTCAACGTTGGCAGCATTTGAAATTTTGAACCGCCAATGTTAATACAAAATGAGAAACGTTGGCCGTTCCAAATCTTGCTAATGTATTCATATTTGTAGTGGTTTACTGTAGCCAAAACTGCTACAAGAGTTAAAAAGTTGACATTCAAAATTTGTGATCCCACCCAAGTTTCCCATTTTGTAGGGGTTTTGTATATCTAAAATTGCTACAAATGTTCAAACATTGAAGGTTCAATAACAAGAACTTTGTAGCGGTTTGTGGAACAAAACCACTACAAATATCACCATGTAGTAGCGATTTATGTATAAAACCACTACTAATATGCAAATATTTGTAGCAGTTTATGTGATGCTATGATTAAGCCGAGATTGTCGCCTATTTGGTCTGTCAAGAGTTATTGCACCAAATAATGTAGTATAGGGCATAGTCAATCATTCTTCTCGAAGAGTGCTTATTGGAAAATCCTAGAAACTAATTTTCAAAAGAAACATGGTGAATCGGGTAAAGAAAATAGGGGGTTTTAAAATGTTTTCATGGTGAGAATAAATAAAGTAAAAGAAAATCTTTTTGGTATTTTAGGTTTATGAAAGGTTGATTTGGGTAAAAACAGTTTATGATAAAATAATCTTTCGATAACGGACACTCGACTATCCTCGCTCTCAAAAGATAGTTAGGAGTTTTTGAAATCTCTAAGTTCAAATAAAACCCCAAGCAATCACTTGGGTCCAATGCTTTAATTAATAAAAACATCACTTTTATCAAAGTTAAATTAACATCGATTAAATCATTGTTGAAGTCCTCTTAGAGTGCATGTGAATAAATGATGAATGATCCTCAGATTATCAATCAACAACAATCTGAGGATGATGTGTGTATAGAAGACTCATCATAATCATAATAAACAAACTGACACAAAGTCTCAACGTTATATAAAATTAAACCAATGATTTCAATCACCAATCCACATGCATAAAACAATCTAAACTCATGAATAACAATCATAATCCAAATTCTCACGTCCAAGTAAAACCTTTTAAATCTAGGAAACTCCACAAAGAGATGAAGAAGAAGAAATCTAGATTGAAATACTACTCCCCTAGTTGTTACTTGGAGCTCAAGCCTTGTCTTCCATCACCGAGAGGCTAAGGGTTTTATCCTCTTATGTCTTCAACTCGCATGCAATCACTTTTGACAAAGGAATCCATGAGTGATGCTAAGGTTGGGTGAGGAAGATAGTGGTTGTAAGGTTTCTGGTGGCTAGAGATGGTAGGAATATATGGATGATGGCCGTAAGAATGAGGTAGGGTTTGGGAAACAAGGAGAAATTGAGAGAGGAGGCTTGTGGTTTCCGTACTGTGAAATCTCAAGAATTCAGACGATTCCTAATGATGGTTAACTCCCCTTTTTATAGGCCTTGCAAAAACTCTACTTCAAAATGTAGAGTTTCATTCCACGCACTCAGGTCTCCACGTCGCAACCTGGCTTCACAAAAAAAGTATGCCCAGCCTTGACTTACTTCCAAAATGCACAACTTCATTTAAATTGGCCAAGTTGCGACTACAAGCATCCAAGTTGCGACCTAGGAGTCCAGAATACTGCACCCTGTGCTTTGGCCTTCAAGATCTAGTAGTTTCATTCTTGCTCCATCTTTGGCTCCACATTCTCCTTCAATTGCCTGAAAAATCACCACAGAAAAGCTTTGCCAAGATCAGTTAAGAAATCATAAATAAGGAAAGAAAATAACCCTCTTTTACCCTTAAAACAACATAATGCAATGCATAATTCATATAACCCAAAAGCTCTCAATGTAATGCATAATGAGGGTAAAAGTATGTAATTTAGTGAAAAACACTAAAAAAACCATATAAATATAGTGTCACATCTCGCTACAAATAAAAAGATGTTGGATTCCTTTAAATCTTTCATACCTAGACATATTATATACAAACATACGTTTGTAAACCATTTTCTACACTCTACAAGCTATAGATAAATCATAGATTAAGTTACCCCACAATTCTTCAATATATTTGGCCGGATTAAACAAATTTTATAGTTTGCAACCTCTTATATTTAAATTTATTTCAATCAAATGTATTTCATAGTACTTACAATTTCTCAATGCATTTTTTTTTATAGAGATGATGACGAATAGTGTTTGAAAAATGTACACTAACATTCTTGTAAATTATAAACAAGTTATAACTTTTTTTACCAAATAAATTAAAAAAAACATTTGTAGGGGTTGTAACAACCACATTCTTGTAAATTATAAACAAGCCATAAAATTTTTTAACAAAATAAATAAAAAAAAGCCATTTGTAGGGGTTTCAAAAATAGTTACAAACTAAAAATAAAACCGCTACAAAAAAATGTTACGTCAACTACCATTAATGTCTCGCTGATACTTATAAATATTCATCACTCCCACTTCATTTCTCACTTTATTCCTACTTTACTATGTTCTCCTTTCTCCTTTTTCACTCTATTTTATTTTTGTTTTTGCCAATTTTATCAGCAATTCTATGGTAGCATCAAGTATATATCCGCTGTAAAAAAAATTTTTCCAAATCATATATTATATTTGTTCATTTGATTTTTTGTATTATCTTATATTTTTCTTTCATGTTTTTCATGCCCCTATTAATTTCAACCATTATTATCTCTTTACTTCAATTTTTTATACTCTTCCAACAATAACTTTTTATATTAACTACAACAAATTACAAATATATATAATCTCATAATAAATTATAGAAATATCAAAATTATTCATACCATTTTTCACAATATTCAGATTCCTTTAATCAAATTGAAATTAATTATTAAAAATAAAATAAAATATTCAATTTATTTTATTTCACAAAAAGATAAAAACATTTTTTTAACATATACACTTTCTTGTAATATTTGATTATGGCGCTCACCTGACGCCTCTTTTTAAAAAATTTTGCTATATTTGTAAACCCGCTACAAAATTTTTGCTCTAAATTTAAAAATTTTTTTATTCCCACTATATTTTTAATATTTGTAGCTGTTATAAACCGCTACAAAGTATGAAGACAAATTTTAAAATTTTTGCCACCATCTATTTTGAAATTCTCCCCAGCAATTATTCTTTCTTTTTTAAAAAATTCTTTTTTTTACCTTTGTAGTGGTTTTAGAATTGCTACAAAGTAGATAAATTTTACAGCAGTTTACTATAACCGCTACCAAATTAGTAGCGGTTATTATTAAATGAGTAGCAGTTTGCAAAACCACTACTAAATGTTTTGTAATACACGATTTTGTAGCGGTTTTATCAACCACTAATATAGTTATTTGTAGCAGTTAAAACTGCTCCAAAAAGTTTTTTTTTTTGGTAGTGTGGAGGGAAAATTTAGAATTGAGAGGCTTGCACTTGAGTAGAAGCAAAAGCGAATACATGCATCGCAATTATAATGAGAGGCAAGCAAACAGTGATTTGGAGGAAAAGATGTTGAAAAATTAGAAGAATTAAGTTTGGTTGGTTATATATGTATGCAAAGAACGGCAACAAGGGTCCACTAATAAAGGGTGAATAGATAGTCTTTAACCCAATAAATAGAGGTTGGGACCAAAAAGACAGTCCAAAAAATCATTTAACGAGATCTCTTGATAGATTGTCAAAAGAACTAATCCAGGACAACATGATACTAATAAAATAATGCCACAAATACATATTGTGCACTCCTTTAGATCCTAAATATATAATGTAGACAAGTAACTTACGGATATTAAGAAAATTAATAGTTACTAGTAAAACATGTGTATTGATTTTTCTACAATACCCTTTTCAATAATTTGCATTGGAAACTACTTTTTTTTTTTTTTTTAAAAAAGGAAGCCCTCTTAATAGATATAACCAATAGGGAGAATTTAGGAAAAAGAGTTATAAATGTTGGAGATAAAAAGATTAAGATTTTACATTTAAAACCAAAGCAAACCCCTTCACTAACTCTTACATTTAAGACTAGAGGAAATACTAGTATATAATAGAAAGTCATACTATCAATAAGCTGAATACTACTATTTCTAGATTTCATACTGAGCACGAGCCTACATTCTAACTATTTAATGATCTAACTATTTGGTCATTGGTTTTCTATCTAACTTTAATCACAGAAAAATTAGTAAATTATGTAGTTTAGTCTCCAAAACATCACAAATTTATACATTTCAATTCTTCCCCCGCCTTTTGAGTCACTTGACAGAGCGACTAACAAGGGACAGAGTGCTTAGAAGAGTTTCAAATTAAATTTATTATCTTTCAAACCGCACAAACTGATATATATGAAGTATATTTGTAACACATTGAATGTGGAGTATATGCTCAAATGAAAAGGGTGAACAAAAAGGTTGATGTGTATGGCTTTGGTGTAATCCTTCTAGAACTGACAACAGGAAAAGAAGCTAACCATGGAGGTGAACACTCGTCTCTTGCGGATTGGGCATGTCGTCAGATTCGATTAGGAAGCAAAATAGAACAAGTTCTAGACGAAGATGCTAAGGAAACTTTTTACTTGTCAGAAATGTGCAGTGTCTTCAAGCTTGGGGTGATGTGTACAGCCAAAGAGCCAGCTAGTAGACCTTCCATGAAAGAGGCTCTGGATATATTGCTGCGCTTGAGAGAACCAGTTGGTTATGCACAAATGAATTTTGGTCAATTTTAGGTTGTTCCTCTACTACAATTATGTTTGGATGGGAAGAAAGGAGGAAAAAAATAAGTATTAGGTTTAAAAATTTCTATAAATAATAAATAAATTTAATGCTTTTAGGAGTTTTTTTCTCTAATTTTCTCTTTTACCAATTTTCTCTCTATTCAAATATAGAGGAAAAGAGAGAGTAGGTTAGATATTGATGATAATGATAGCTAACTATTTACTTGTCTTTGTTATGAAATGTTGGGATCTGATGAGTGAAAATTAGCAGATGGCTTGTAATGTGATGTAATTAATTCGTCAATCCCATATCGTTTTTGTAAAATAAAGTAATAGAAAAATGTAAATACATATGTGAGCGTAACATTTCGTCTTTGGATCAAATATGTCTATTTACTTTGTCTCTCTTCAATCTATTATACGTATTTAGGTAGTTTCAAATGACATGATAAAAATCTGATGAAACTATAAGCATGCATCTTATTAAAGACAAAACTATAGGGACATGGTTAAAATTAGTTGGAACCCATATAGATATGATACACTGGCAAAAAAGATACAAAGGCCTAAACATTTCAATTTTAAGTTCTCTCTTATTTCTGAAGGTAGCAATTATAAGAGAAAACACTACTTGGCTTTCGATCGTTAGCACTTATATATATATATATTTGGACAATAAAAATAATAAATAATTCCCGTGATGGCTACCAAATCTGTCTACATTATTTCATTAGAATTATGTAATATGGAATAACACACCTTAACCATATAGGACAAGTACTTTGAAGTTTCATTACATACCAATTTATGTATAGACCTCAAAAGTGTTATATATTGGCGAGTTCCCCATAGAAAAATCAATTACAGCACAAAAGTCCAGGGTACACATAATTTTCTTTCAGAGTGGGGCTAAGCTAACATTCCAATTAAAGAACTTGGATACTAATAATGCTCTATTAACTAGTGCTTGAAACACCGCCCCTCCCACCCCAAAAAAATTATATTTAATTCTTCTTGTCATTAATTCAGTAGACTAGTTGTAATCATTCATTGCAATGAAGAAAAGTAATACGAATACTTGTGAATTTTGTATATTGTGAAGGATATCAACCCAATTTAAGACCATTTACCAAAAAAGAAAAAAGAAATGCTTTAGTATTATATATATTAAATAGGGGTAGAGTTGAAAAATTGTTAAATTTTATGGCAAAATTTAATGAAATTTAAGATTTCCTTTAGTTTGTGTGAAAAATGTTGGAAGTGTTATACACATATATATACATATATACATATATATATATATATATATATATATAAAACCAGAAGAGTGCATACATTGCAATTATAATTAGAGGCAAGCAAACAATGATCTGGAGGTTGAAATTGATAGGCAAACCATAACACAAGTCACAAAGTTTAAGAAAAAAATTAAATATAACTTTTTTTATGTTTGTCTATATTTAATAAAGGTAGTAGGATATATTAACAATTAATACTCTATCATATCCTTTTTATAAATAATAATTATGAACGGTTCAAAATAATAGTTAAAAACAATAAATGTGAAACATATATTCCTTTCTTTCTAATTATATCCTTGTTTAGAAAGAGAATACATGAAATATGAATGACTACACCTATTTAATGAAGGTAAAAAAAAAGTTCATTTTAAAATTTTAGATAAATAAGATTTAGGGAGAATTTTAATTGAGGACCAAGGACCTAAATTAATTTAAGTCAAAGCCCAAAACATTTTGAAATTTTGGTTAAAGGCTACAAACCAAAATGAAAATAAGTTCTTTAGGTAAAAAGACAATAATGTTTCTTGCTTCATGAACAAGTGGAATTTTCTTATGAATAAGTGTGCAACTCTTTTTAAACAAGTAAAATTCTTTTATGAACAAGTGCAATTTTGACAATTAGAAATTAATGTATTTTTTATAGGAGGGTTATACTTGTTCATAAAGAGTTGCATACTTATTCATAAGAGGATTTTACTTGTTCATAAAATAAAGGGTATTAATTTTTTTTTATTTGAAAAACTTATTTTTTATTTTGATTATTTGGTTTTGACTGAAATTTTAAAATATTTTAAACTTTAACTAAAATTAATTTGAGTCATTGGTCCTCTATTAAAATTTCTTCCTAAGATTTATTTCTTATATTAAGGACCATCCTATAAAAAAAATAATATTAGAGTTTACAACAGTTTTATTAGTACCCAGAACTAATGCTTTATTTATTTATTTATTTTTGACCTAACTAATGACTTATTTAGATTTTAAAGAAAGTGTTTCTATGGTAACATCCTGGGCCCCACCCACTTAAGAAAATGTCATTACTTTGTGACTGGTATGTTTCCTATGAACATATATCTAGAAACACGAACTCTTTGAGCCAGTTGGTTTTCCAACAGGTGCTCATCACTAAAAGGGTGATGTTTTATTTTGATTTTGACTCATCCATATTGAGTGCAGGGACTTTTCATCTGCTGACATTTGTATGAAGCGAAATACTCTGGAAGTTATACATTCACTTTCTTATGTCACTCAAATCTTATTTATAAGTCCATCTTGATAAAAACTTTTGATCCTTATCAAAAATTCATTTTCAGCGTAATAAATTAAATTGTTACAACTTTCCCCATTAATTATAATAAAAAAGAATTTACTAATGTTGACAATTAGAACCTCATTTATAAATGAGAGCAAAATCTAAAATTTAGTTCACAATTAAGAGTTAACTAATTCTATTAATATGTGAGAGTTAGATACTTTAAACTTATAAATAAGATTAGAATGGTATAGTCTTTACAGTAGTGCTTGTTTATTTATTAAAAATATGTTTTTTTTTAAAAAAACTCTCTCTGATTATTTTTCCCTCTATACAAAATCCAAATACAAGGAGGAATATTATTATCCCTTTACTTTTCTCCTCCTCCATATTTTGTCCTCTTCCTGATTTTCTTCCCACATCCAAACATACACTATTACTCAATAGTAAGAACATAAAATTCTGGCTGTCCTTCCCTCGCTATTCAAACATTCATAACGTAAGATTACAATCTCAGTAACCAAGTGTAGTATTAATTAATTAATTCTAACAATAATTCATACCAATAACATTAATCGTGGTCACATAAAAGTGTGAATAGTAAGATAAACCGAAATTATTGCTATTTAACATCAAAATGTTTTCCATTTAGACAAAACTTTTTCTTGGAACAATTTGTATTCGGCCACTTATATTATTAAGTTGCAAGTTGTTGGTACCAACGATATAGGCATGATAATATTGTTTTGTTTTTTTGTTTTGTTTTTTGTGGTTTTTTTTGGGGGGGGGGGTGTGGGGGGAGACAAAGGAAGAGGAAGCACTGCTTAGCTTTCGTTATAACTTTTTAAATATATATATATATATATAAATTTTGTACAATAAAAATAATAAATAATTTCCATGATTGGCTATCAAATCTGTCTAATATATTTCATTGGAATATGTAATAGTACGAAATAACACACCTCACCCATATGTTACATACCAATTTATGTTCAGACATAAATAAAATGGGAGAATATTATATAAATAATATTTGAATTTTAAAATATTAAATTAGTCCTACTGTCTATAAGAGTAATAAAATTAACTAAACTTGTATAGCAATTAACAATTCAATTTTATAAAAAATTATTTATTTAAAATTTTAAAATTGTAAAGATATTTTTTTTTTATCATTCTCCCTAGATAAAAAGTGTTATATATTGGTAAGTTCCCCTTTAAATAGCAAACTCCATTACAGCACAAAAGTCTAGCTATGCGTAATTTTCTTTCAGAGTGGGGGCTAAGCTAACAATCCATCGAGACTTTGGATATTAATTAATATTAGTTAGTGCTTTGAAAAATATTTGTCCCTAGTTGATTTTTTTTAGAGATTAAAAAATCTAAATAAGTTACTTAATCATATCATATATAATATATTATTATATTATGTATTAGTTTATAAGTTAAATAAAATAGTTTAAAAAACACACTAAACTTAAATGTTTTAAAGTAATAAAATTATTGTTCATAAAATTCTTTAAAAGAATCAATAGACTCTTATATTTTAGAGCGGATGTAGTATTTAATTCGTGTAGCCATTAATTCGGTAGACTAGTTGTAATCATTCATTTGTAATGAAGAAAAGCAATGTTTGTGAATTTTGCATATTGTGAATGCTATCAACCTAATTTGAGATACCATTTAATTTTATCTCTATCATAAATGTATTTTTTTCTATTTTACCCTAATTTTTTCATATCATTTATTGCACACACATTATCTTTCTTCCATGTTTTTAATCATTGTTATTTCTCTCTATCATTCATAAATAGAGTTTTAAAAAAAATAATTATATTTTCTATATATTTATTACTTTAAATAACTTTAATTGTTTTCTTAAAAACCTGCAATTTTTATAAAAGTATCTTATATATAGAGATAGAGGGAGTAATTTTGAATCTTTTTAAAAATTTATTCTCAAAAAAGGAATCCAAACACCCGTATTGATTTAGTGTCAAAGGTGTTGAACTTTATTCCATTTGATATTTATTACAAGGTAGTTTTTAAAAAGTATTAAACATTTTTTTAATGTTTGCCCAATAAGAATTGTGAGAGAGTAATAATTAATACTCTGTCGGGTCTTTTATGAGGAACAATTACAAGTGTGCTTAAAAATGTTACTCCTCTTATTCTATATATAAGATAGATAAAAAAGTTTTTTTTTATCTCATTTATAAAGCACCTTATTAAAGTTTTAAAGTTAATGTACAATTTTACATTTCAATAATTAATGTGTTGACTTTGGTTTCTTTGTACTTATATATTTTAAATATGGGTAGAGTTGGAAAATTATTGAATTTTATGATAAATTTAATGAGATTTAAAGTTTTCCTTGATCTATGTAAAAAATATTAAAAGTATCCTATATATATAATACTAGAGGAGTACTTAAACGCCATAAATGTGAAACTTATGTAGATTTCTTTTCAATTATACTCTTGTTTAGAAAGAGGGTACATGAGAGATAGAGTAATGAGTGAAAGTTTATTGTACACAGATAATGAGTGACATATATGTAGTGAAGGTCAATTTTTTTTTTTTTTTTAAAAAAAACAGGTTAAGATTTCAAACAAATATGATTTGTTCCTTATTAAAGGCAATACCTATTAGAGATAATGTTCTTAGAAAAAGATTAGATAAATTATCATATTAGAGTTTGGTCTAGCATTGCCTATTATCCTAAATATAAGACTCAATTAAAATTTTTTTGAAGAGATTGAGAGATTAGGTAGCTAAATAAATTACTTATGCATGTCAAATGTTGTACTCCTCTGGTCCTATATATAAAGCACTTCCAACATTTTTCACACAAACTAAAGAAAATCTTAAATCTCATTAATTTTACCATAGAATTCAATAATTTTTCAACTATACCCTTATTTAATATACATAATATTAAATAAAAACAAAGTCAATACAATAATAAATAAAGAGTAAAATTGTACATTCATATTAAAACTTTAATGATGTGCCTTATAAATATGATAAAAAAAAATCCTTCTCTCTATACCCTATATATAGGACCAGAGGAGTATATCATTAGATTAAATTTAAAATATAAGTACTTTTAAAATAATTTAATTAGTTTCTTTAATCTCTTACAAAAAAAAATAATAGTTAGGCTTTATATTCATGAGTGAAAGAATTTATTTATTTTTTTAATTAATTAGAGGAAGTATTTCCATAGGAACAAAAATCTGCAAGTCTATCTTGATACTATAAATATACTTTTGGAATAATAAATAAGATTGTCACAATTTTAATTTTGTCTTTGTTAATTATAATAAAAAATTTTATTAATGTTGACTCTTTGAACTCCACTAATAAATGGAGGCAAAATTAAAAATTTAGTTCATAATTAATGAGTTAACTAACTGGTTTGTGGGAGTTACATAAATAAGATCAAAATGGAATGGTCTTAGCATTAGTGCTTGTTAATTTATTAAAAATACATTTTAAGGGGAAAAAAAAATCTCTCTACTTATTTTTTCCGTCTAAATACAAGGAGGAATATTATTATCTTTTTTTATTTTTTTGCTAACTATTATTATCCCTTTACTTTTCACCTCTTCCATTTTCTAAAAGACTAGCTTGGTCTATAATATAGATCACTTGTAAAATAATTTATGTTCATTTTTCCTTTTTACCCTTATAAGTAATACTTATTTTCAATTTACATACTTATTAAATTTTCAAACATACTTTTTAATAGGGATAAAAGTTGAAAAAATAATGTAGAATATATTTAATGAATTAAGTGTCACTTCTTCTTTTTTTATGAATTAATTAAAGTGCTGCAAACTATGAACGAGGGAGTAAGATATTTTAACTTTGACTACCTTCCACCATACACATAGCACTGGGAATTCGGGCTAGCCCGAGCCCGAGTCAAGTAACGGGTTCATCAAGTTGTGCTGATAAAGGCTGACCCTTAACAGGCTGTAAAAATTGCAACCCAAACTCGTTAACTCGAGTTGGCGGGTTAGCTCTCTAGCCCGAGTTACATTTTGATTTTTAAAAAAAAAAACTATTTGCCACAATGTCAGATCCACAACCTCCTCTTGTACCTAACATGTAGAGGGTGATAAAAAAATACAGAAAACAAAAATGAACTAAGAGGATGAGCTAGTTTTATGGTGGCAACATTCATATATTGATTTCAATAAACAAGTGAGGAATCTGAAATGTTTGATTTGCGATCACGAGCTCACAGAGTCACGGCCGCAGCATTAGATCTGTAAGATTGCAACTGTGCCCCCACTTCAAATCAGAAGTCCTAGGTCACTAGTGAGACAGGGGAGTGCTGAGTGGCCACTGTCGAGCACTACAACAAGCCACAAATGTTCAACATAGAAGGAACTCGGAAGCAAGAGGAATGAGTGAAGACTGAAGACCGATGGGTGCCGATGGCGGCCTCATGCCGTCGTGAGCTCGCAGTCACAGTGAGCTCGTGACTTCGCTGTGTGTCTTCAGCTCTTCGAGAATGTGAGGGCGTAGCGTGACCGTGTGAGGCCGTTGTGAGGATCAGGGTCACTCTTGGACCTTGGCGGCTTGGCATGCGATGGGTCTGGTTTGAGAAGCAACGGTGAGGGTGGGTTTGGGTTTGTGTGTGAGTATGTCTGATGATTCTGATCTGAGTGAGAAATGAGAATGCGAAAGATGATGAGTGGCTGAGATGAGAGTGGATTGGCTCGGGTTAACAAAAGAAAAATAGGGTATGGGTCAGTCAATGTCACAGGATAATAGGGTCAGGGGGATTTTTCTTTATAAGTTAATCGGTTCAACCCGTTAACCCGCAGGTTGAAGTGATTAACAAATAGGTTAAACGGGTTTAACCCGTTTTTAAACGGGCCGTGAATTCCCACACCCGAACCTAACCTCCTAAACGGGTTGACGGGTCCAACCTGCCAATCCGACCTAAATTACCAGTTCTACATACACAATGCTTGCCCATTATAACAAGCATGTGAGAGCTTTTCCCAATGCACCCTAATGATGCCAATAATTCCCCATTGTACTCGAATCAGATTAATGCATGCACTTTAAAAATTAGAAGTAATGACTCTTTGAAGAGTTTGAAATGTCTATTTTTCCACAAAAAAATGTTCTTTTTCAAAATAATCTCATTTGATCCCCAAATATGTTAATTTCCAAAGTCACCAATAAGATACCATAAAGTACAAAATTTTAACATTTTTTATAGAATTAAATTACAAGGCACATATATATTAGCATGTAGAAAACACACACACTACCCAGGATCGAGTCTGGAACCTTTCCTCTCAGTGGAGAGGTGGGTGCAATGTGAGTTTAGGCTCGCTGTTTTTATAACGCACCAAACCATTTCAAACAACAATGCCTAATTTTTTTTTTTGGCAAAAAAAAAAAGCTTAAATTTCACAATTTCAGCTATATTGATTGTAACCATTTCTACAAGTTTTAAATGCTTATTGAAATTATTATTCATAATACTACCTCACATCCTAAATATAAGACCCATTTGAATCTTTTGAAAAGATTAAGGAAGGTAATTAAATTACTTTAAAGTATATATTTTATTTTATTCTTCTAATTAATTTGTTTGACTTATAAACTACTATATAATCTAATAAAATACAATATATAATATGATTAAATAATTTATTTAATTTTTTTAATATCTTAAAAAAAATCATTTGTGTCTTACTCGATGGTAGTTTCACTACTACAGAATGTAGTTATTGTGTCCCCATATAACGTCCATTTTATTAATTAGGGACGCCAACTAGAAAGGCAGTGGCATTTTCGTAATTATGTTGGCTTTTAAAAGTTGGCGGGAGAGTTTCAGCGTCCAAAATTCAAATTTTTGGATGCGGATAAGAAAACATCCATGTCGCCAATTACCATTGGTGACGTAGCTGATGAAATCCATGTCCCCAATAAGATAGTGGGGATGTGGATTTTTTATCTGCGTCCCTAATCAGATAATGTAGATATCTATTATCTGCATCCTAATCTGTGATTGGGGACGCATGAGAGGAACTTAAAACACCAAGGTGCTCTTGACACCCTCGTGTTTTCTTTTCCAAACCACTTCATGGCTGCAACTCTGTGATCTTCACGACAACAACTTCGTGGGTCTTCTCATTTCCTCTCCAGCCTTCTCACTTCCTCTCTTCAACGCCGTGGGTGTTCGTGTAGGTAGCAACTCTTCTTCATTCCTCCCTTCTCTCGTTCCCATTCTCACTTCCTCCTTTAACGCGTGGGTGGCGCGGTGGTTCCGTGGGTTTCCTGGTGGTGCCATAGGTTTTCTCTCCTTCCTATTCTTCTTTCAACGGTGTGGTCTTCTCTCAACTCACCCATTTTTCCTTCAACGCCGTGGTTGCAGTGATGCCGTGGGTCTTCGCTGTGGTGCCGTGGGTTTCAACAAAGTGGTGCCTAGCAGTGGGTGTTTGTCGTGGATGTTCGTGTAGGTGTGGATCACTTGCCTTTTTCACCGAGTTCAAGCCTTCAAGCTCCCTCCCCATTAATCCGTAGCTACTATCGATCATCACTCTATAGGTGCATGATTATCTTTGTTTTTTGTTCATCTTGCATTTTAAATTTTGAAGATTATTAGTCAATGTAGTTTATATGGGTGTTTTCTTATTTGTAATAAATTGAACAAAATGTATGTAGAAAATTATAAATAATATTTATGTTAAGAGAAAAATTTAAAAGTTAGTGATTTTGTTTAAGATTGA
>JBAGKO010000008.1:10370862-10386518 GCA_037177275.1 Acacia concinna
ATGTGGCTTCATAATAATTAATCACCTTAGAATTTTAAGAAAATTAAATAAACTTCTTAATTAATGTTTCAATCTATTCTAATAGTGTTTTCCAGAGAATACTAATGTTAACGGCATTTGAATTAAATATTATTAAGCTTCATTATAGTATATGTAATTTTATAATTTTCTTAATCTATATATATATATATATATAAATCTTCAGGTCAAAAAAAAAATCTTAAAGTAGTAATTATTTTGAAATAAAAGGACTATTTAATTGGTTAAGCATATATAATAATACACTTCAATCTCATAATCTCCCCATATTTCTTCTTTCTTTTTTGTATGAACACCCATTCTAAAAAACAATTAGTATAAGAAACTCAGCGTCTAAAAGAAATACGGCTTAAGAACTTTAAAACTAATCCAAACGCCGCCAGTATAACAAGCATAAGAGTCAATCAACCTCTTATGCCATTTAGTATTCCATCAAGAATACATAACCAACAAGTATTTTGCTTGTGAAATGAAATTATTATTCATCTCTATAATTGAAAGTCCATCAAATAGCATACGTAGAAGGGATATTTATTACCCACTAACTCAAACTAGAACTCATAACTCACTACGACTCTAATAAAAATAATATTTTAATTTAAACATCCCAAAAGGATAATGAAAGATAATAATGGATATGATAAAGGATAAATGAATATTGGGATATTTCAATTAGATTATTAGAATTATCTTATTGGTTTGAAAGGGTTTAAAAATTAATTAGGATATTGGGAAATAATATTTATTTAAGGATATGAAAGGATATTAGATTATTTAAAAAGTAATATAATTTATGAATGGATAATACAGATATTTTAAAATAGGCTAAATAAAATCACAGATGACAATATGATTATAGGAATATAGAATCAAACAATGAATGCCAACTTAATTATATGAAGACAATATTATGGGCTTTTATATTAAAATAATAATCTCCTTGTAATAATAAACAAACAAATAAATAAATAAATTATAATGCATTAATAATTATAAAAAGGAACAAAGGGGAGGATGCATTTCAATAACCATTGAATATTGAGTACCCACCTTTATATGCCTACCATTTCATTCTAAAAATACTTTTAATAGATCCACTTCTAAACTATGGCAGGAATTGGATATGACGTTGGCTAGAAGCAACAACCAAACTTAATAAAGGTCATTTCATGCATTCCTAAAAGAATGTGTAAAACATTACTTCCTTTGCTCTTTTTACAAGATAGAAATAATCGAATTCTGTTGTTCAAAAAGTTAGTTAAAATTAGCCACGTGCAATACATATGTAAAAAAAAAAAGAATTTTGTTGTTCACAAATGGGAAAGAGAGAGGAAGGGATATGGAGTAGAAAGATAAAGTTATCTTGAAAAATGAGAAATTAAATGAATATTTTTTGAGGTGAGGGTAAAATTTGGCATTTATAAAAAGTTTGAGACCACTCCTAAATCTATCCTATAAAAAACCAAGGCATATCCAACAATTGTATCTTATAAAAAGGAACAAAAGGAGTATGCATTTTGATAAAATTTGAATCTTGAGTACCCACCTTTATATCAGGAATTGGCTAATGACTTAGTCCAGAAGCAACAATCAAAACTTCAAAAAGATCACTCCATGTATTCCTGAAAATATCACGTTATTATAGAAAAAGATTGGGATTCAATGTCAAATTTTGAAATTCAGATAGATCTACTTCTAAACTCTAAATTAATGCATGACAAAAAATATGAACAGTCCATATGAAAGCTTAAATGAGTACTTTTTCTTTTTCCCTGACTTTTATCAATTACAAAAATTTGCAATACAGAAGTTCCCATGAACGTCTCACCACTAATTGGTAAATTTCAAATTATCAGTTACCTGGAAAATTGAGCGAAAAACATGTGACATGAAAATAAGCCTTGTGCAGAAAAGTATACTCTATAATATGTTCTCTCTTAATTTTCAAATAAAAAAATGTTTATAGTAAAAAAAAATTACAGAAAGTTATAATGAGGGTCAGATCAACATCCAGCTGAGTAAACATTTAATTTACTATTGTTCTAGTGAGAAGCACTTGAAAGTTTGGAACTACAAAGGCGTAAAAATAAATACTGATGGTATAAACTATAATCTCTTGGATGCTACTTCATAAAATTAAACATCGCAAGTTTTCTTCAGCTTCAGAATAGTGTCTGCTACTATTTTCAGATCGAGTTTCTCCACAAATGTTTCCTAGAATATGAAAAGCATCCTGCAACTGCCAATTACACCAAAAAAAAAACCTATTGAATCAAAATTCAAAATTTATCACTTTTTTAGCGACCAATATGCTCCACTGGATTCCTCTGGGTCCCAAGTTCAAGTCCCAAAAAGAACACTTATGTTGAGAGGGGCAACCTGAACAAGATACCAAATGATAATATAAATTTTTTTTTCATTTTTTCTCAAAAAGTAAAAGCAAATCACATGAATAGTTAAGGCTAACGGAGAAGCAAGTGGATTTCCTCAAAGAACAGATAACTCATCTTCCCTCTGTTGCAGAAATTGAATCCGTCTAAGCAAAATCCCTTTGCATGAAGTTTTAAATCTCCCACTTTGTTTAGATTCAATCAAAGCCCTCTCCATATCTCTCACTTTGCAAAGAACCCCTCCTTCCGTGGAATCTTCCTCTGTCGCTTTCTTTTTTACCTACAAATTTTTTTCCATTCTAATGCAGCAAAATTGAGCTATAGTCCAGCGAAATACGAACAAAAAAATAAAAGTTCATAGTCCAAAAGGTTTAGACTGAAAGCAAATAAAACTGCGAAAGCAAAAACAAATGCGGAAAATTTCTAACTACCACACTATTATCAACACTTGGGCATTACCAACATTCCGTTAGGTGTTACCAATTTTGTTTAGGAAGTAAAATCCACACTCTCAGATCATTCATAAGTTTTGTATAGTCATACTCCACATTTCAGTAAATGTTACTCTCGTTTATGAAGTAACACATCTACAAATTAAAGTCATTAACAAGTTTTATATAGGCATTCTCAACATTTCATTAGTAGTTGCTTCACCTTTTAGTAGTTATGAAGAAAAGAATATCAGAATCTTTGCAGCTGTAACTTGCAAGAATTCAAAATGGGAAAGTAGATTGCATATTGATAATACTCGACAACATCATTATAATGATAACAACAACAACAACCATCACCGTGATGATGATAGTAATAGCCCTGTTTGCATATTGAAGTCCTTATTCACTCTAGCTGCCAACAGGAACCAAAGCCCTAACCCATCAGCAAAGGAGCAGCATCAATGGCTGCAGGATAAAAACCAGAGAGAACAAAGGAAAACCCTACTCTAGAGTCTGGACATGCTGGTTCCATTTGTTGATCTACATGGTGTACACAAAGTGAAACTTTTTGCACTTCTTCAGTGTGGGGATAGCCTTATTTTCAAAAGTCATCCACCCCCAAATACTGAGAGTGAGATGCTGCAAGAAGGGCGGCTCCAATGCCTGAGCCATCATTCGAATGCTCAATGACAATGGTGTCAGCTACCTCATCCCCCACTAATTCCTTGAGAGTATCCTCTAAGCATGTGTGGAATTTTGTGTAGTGCTCAAATAACCCTCCATCCAATGCTATCACTGATTTTTGCTTCTCTCCGGGCTTAACCTTGTCCCTTCCTGTTTTCTTGAGAATGCCTAAAATTCCAGATGCGGCTAGGCGGGCCCCACGAGTAGCAATGATGTCACAGAGTTCAACAACAATCTTCCTTGTTCTCAGGGATGTATCAGAGATCTGGAAAAAAAGAAATACAATATGAAAACCACTACATGGGTCCAATTCTTTTTGTCCATAAAAAATAGACGCTTGATTTTAGTTAAGAATGACAGATCAAAGGCAGTGAATCTCATGTTTAGTTCATTGTTAACATCCTTCCTTTTGCATCCAATTCAAGAAAAAGAATCAACAGGATAGAAAGGGAAGATAAGACAACCATACATATTCATGTGTATTCAACACGAATAAAGAGCACATACCTCTAAAATATCCCTCAATTTGCTTCCAACCACTTTTAGATCTGAAGATGTGTCATGGTGCATGGCAGACATGTCGGGTGTCCTATAAATCTCATTAATAAGATAAAATGACGATTTTGAAAGTTCTGACATGCCACAAAAAATGCATTACAGTGTAAATTTAAATAAAAAAGGATGTAATTACTATATACTATATAGTGCAAAATATGACCAACCATAGGTTTGATGTGTTATTAGCAACTTGTATGCAGTTTAACTTAGGTTGCAATCAAGATGAATTGCCTCCATCAAGCCTTCCGATTTTAACTACAGGCTTAATTGTCCAAAATAATATTAGGAACCGTCCAGCATAGTCACTGCCTATTGACTGTTATGTTTATTCTAAGGGAGAGGGAGCACAAGTACTCTGCATCATCCAACAAGGATTACAGGAAAACACTTGAAGAGTACGGTTACCAATCCCAGGCCCCATGAGCATAATGCAAACAACACTGAATACCGGTAAGACTATGACAGTTCATGTCGATCTTCATCTATCCTATAGTTCCTTCCCCCTGGCTATTGCTATTGATAACCATGCCTTCTTGATGCTTTTCTTTTCTTTTCTACTTTTGAAAGATGAGTTAGCAAAGGAAAATGAAAGAAGGCAGTAGAGAAATAAAGGAAAAACTATACTAATGGGAAGTTTTTTCTAGACATTGATCTGAACCATCGACTTGATCACATGGACCAGATATAGTGATAGGAGAGAGGACACATGAAAAACTGGAGAGGATGCATTATCCCAAAATAACACAAGGCTCTCCTTATAATAGGAAGGCATCAACAACTCTTTTTTTTTTTTTTTTTTTTGCGCAAAGAATAAAAAATAGAGTGGTTCTATATGTATGTCACTTTTAACCACTTAATCTATTTTTAAAACTTGATTGGAAGTGTAATGTAAAAAACTCCAAGAAAAAGGATACTTTTACCGTTTTGCCCATTAACCTATATTCTCTTTAATTAATGTCAACAGAAACATGTGTTTTCATCTCTCTTATTTATGGTTGAAAATAATTTACAGTTATTATCAGACAACACTTTGTCATTCCTACATGTCCTACATGCTTTTACCCATAAGGAATAAGGAAGATTGAAAATAATTTTCATTCATTCCATTTCCACAGCTTTTGCCAAACATAAACTCGAGAAATTTAAAATCTTCATATCTGCCAGTAGCTTGGTCACCGATTAAAGTAGGAACAACCATATAAATCAGACATAAGTAAACAAAAAAATTAGAGTTTACACCAATTAAAATCTAAACAGCAATGCAAAGAGAATGCATGCGACAAACAAAGAATGCATCCCAAATAGTTCAAATCAGTGTACCTTCAGCAATGAAAGAGCAAGCTACACAGTATTTTATATTTGTATGAACAATTTCTATTTATAATAATTCCAATGGACCTTGAGGAAAAAAGACTTAAGGTTTGGTTGGATGAACAAATAAACCTGAGTATGAAGGGAATTTTCAACTTGGGGGGAACGGACTCTCCAAAGAAGTCAGCTTCTTCAGCCAATTTCAGTAACACTCTCCTCAAGATTTCTCCCAAATACATACCAGAAATCAACTTCTCAAAAATCTGCAGATAATGTAAGTGCGTTACAGATGCACATTGGTCATTTGAACTTATGATCGATAACCAGTACCTGATCTCCAGGATTTAAGCTCTCAGCATCTAAATCTTCATCATATCCTGATAGAGGAAGATGTGAGGATCTGAAATTGCCCCACTCCATATTTATAACCTATAGCGTGAAAGAGAAATATATATTATATGACAACGATTGATCTTTACCAACCTGTTTCCTCCAGAATAAAGCCATAGCTATCTAGTTCAAATAACAGTAATCTACGTGCATAACCTACTTACCATCTCTCCTGATTTTGGCAGAAGACCTTGCCATTTTGGAATTGTGTGAGCATGCTCAACATATGCTGCATTGGTGCCAGTACCTAGAATGACAGCGGCAATGACATCCTTATTGTAGAATCTGCCCCCGGCTAATGTTCCTACAGTGTCATTAACCTAAATTACATAACCGTGTCAGTTTGTTTCCTCTTACGATATTAAATCACCCAAGCATAAATTGATTAAATCATCAACTTTCTAAATGCCTTATGGCAGGGGGAATGAAATATAAGGTTTTAAAAGAGGAAAGTGAGACTCACAAGAGCTGAGACGCGCATATTTAGATTAATCTTTTCAAAAGACTTGGTCAGTTCTCCCACCACATCTTCCCCAACCTATAACAGCCCATCAGAAGCCATAAAGAAAGAATTGTTAAGTTATCATGATCAAAAAATGAACAGCTAAGTTATGAAGAATAAACTAGTAGGAGAATAATCTATACAAAAAAGAGTTCAAAATTTGCATGAATCACGGTGTAATTAGCATTATAATTTGTGAACTCATAAAATTTCATCCAAACAATAGAAGGAAGCTTGTTCTGCTATTAAAAATGACAGAGAGAGAAAATACCCATGCACAATAATCATAATCAACATAAAAGCTTGCAAAGTACAAACGTGAAAGCAACTTAAGAAAAAATGGAATAAAGCTCAGAGTCAAGGTAACAAGAATCACCGCGTCTGCAATATTAAAACCTTTGGTCCACCTAATTAGAGTCCCGGACGCAATTGATGTTTGCCTCACAGGGAATGAGAAGGTAAAACCCAGCTCTCTTTCCTTGCCAGGGGGAGGATGAGAATCTTCAGGCTCGGAAGCAACAAATTTTGCAAGAACTTCTGCTATAAAATCAAATAATTCCTGAATGGTCATGAATTAGAATAATCAGATGTGAGAGGCATTTGAGTAGGCAGGCCCAAACAATTAGAGATTTCACAAAAGACTTACAGCAGAAGAACCAGTCATCAAATCATGAGGAATCGAAACTTCTTCAAATTCTTGGCCAACGACACCTTTTCCTTTTCCACCCAAGTGTACGCGAAGGACACGGAAGTTTGTGCCACCAAGGTCCAATGCATAATAAATTCCTTTCTCATCCCTGGAAACAATGGAACAAAGTGAGCACTCCCATAAAGGAAGAAATCTCTTAAAAAATTCCAGTCCATGCCATGAAAAATCTAATACACATTCAAACAGGTAGAATACAAAGTAATTCATATCATTAAACATCTAAATTGTTGTGTGTTTAGAAGTAAATCCCCACCATTTAGTGGGACTGAACAACCAAGTGCATAGATAGTTACATTAACATGACTGAAATTAAAACAGGGGGAAATGACTCAAGTGCAATCAGTCTTTATATTTGACAACAACAACTTCATAAATTGTTTTTTGTCAGAAATAAAGCTTCAGAATCAGTCTCTCAATTCGTGTAGCCAACCCATGGGACGAGGCTTTTGTTAATCTGTTGTGGTGAAGTTTCGGCTAATTGAGTGAATCGTCCACTGAAAACTCTCCATCAGCACTGATAATTTGATACACATTAAAAAAAATGAACTTGTATTGAAATTCATCTCCATGTCAAAAGAAAACCAGATAATTATTAAATCCGAATCAGGCAGCTTTTATTTTTCATACTTTCAGTTAAACAAGCATTCCCCACCCAATCAATCCATTTTGGTCAACCATGAAAAGCCACAAAGAAATTAAATATTGTCGACAATCATCAAAAAGAACAAAAATTTACGAACCCAGTTGGTAGATTATCGACATAGCTGATCAGCATCTGAAGCTTGCTCCCGCCTTCAGATGCAAGCCCAGCATGCATCTCAACATCCATGGCATCAGCTACCAGTCTAAGCTTGCCAACAGGGGTAGCACACTTCTCCTTAAACTCCTCCAGAATAGCTCTTGCACGGGCCCACTTCCGGGAGCTAATCATACGGTGGCGCACCACCAGTGCCGCCGCCGCACAGACGGCAGCGGCGCAAACCACTGTAACTCCCACCGTTAGTTTACCCATCTTTCCTTCACTAACAACTAATACAATCACAATCCAGAAGTAGCCACTCACTCGATGAATCAATAAAATGCCTCAGAAAGCCTCTAAAAGCTTTAAGCTCTTGTTAGCAACTCAAAGATGACAGAAACGATCATCAGAGTGCGCTGGACCAGAAATTAACATATAACTGGGGCTTAACAGTCACATAAAAAGTATAAAGTTCAGTATCAATATATTTTTTTATCAAAGGTTAAGTATCAATGCAAGGCGAATAGTTTGGCCAAAAACAACATAGCGAAAAGTAAATAGAGCTCATTTTAATTTAAACACTGAAGTGTAACCAATAAAGCAATAAAGCAAATTAACCGAAATCAAATGAACTAAAATATTTTGGTTCGGTTATGTTAATGGAGTTAACCAAATTTGTTTCATTAATAATATCTACAAAATAAAATATGCATGTGTATGAATATATTTTAGAGAAAAATTACCTTTTTTTTATCTTTAAGGTTAGATTTACCCAAAAAATATATAAATAATTAAACATATACTTCATCTGGTCCGGCCACTTTTTTAGAAAATCTTAAGAAAATTCTAAGAAAGTTAATTATATTACTTAATCATGTGATTTTGTGTTTTATTACATTATATATTAGTTCATAAGTTAAACAATATAATTTGAAAGAAAACAATAAATTTTAATGTTTTAAAGTAATATAATTAGCCTTCTTAACTTTTTTTTAAAGATTTTTCAAAAAAATCAACGGCCCCTATAATTAGGACCAAAAAGAGTATAAAATATCTATATGTTTAATCTTCTCCTATTTAATTATAAAATATAACCTTATAAAATAATATCAACTCTATCCTGTTTTAAATATAAAACAGAGTTAATTTTTTTTAAGAAAGCTAATTAAGTTATTTTAAAGTATTTAGTTTTATTATTTATTCTTTAAACTATTTTACTTAATTTATAAATTTATATACAATCTAATAATACACAACATATAATATAATTAAGTAATTGATTTAGATTTGTTAATCTCTCAAAAGAGTTAACTCTATATTATATTTTAGATTGGAGGCAGTTTTAAATATAAATATATTATACTATATATTTAGTTTTTTTTTTGGTTTTAACTTAATTAATTTCTAATAAGAAAACATAGAAATTTCCAAAACTAAAAGCGAATATTTAACTGAAAACTGAATTATCTAAACGAAAAAGCCAAATTGAGTCTAGTATTTCATTCTAATTTAGTCATCCCTATCAATATCTATAGAGTATAGACAACAGATGTGTCTCCATTTGATATCTGAATTATTTTATTATATTTTCATAGTTAAAACTTAATATAAAACTCCCCCCCTCCCTCCCCCCTCCCCCTCTCTCTCTCTCTCTCATATTCCATTCTCTTTATAATTTAATTTCAAAATCTAAACAAATCAATAAAAAGTTAAAGTATTACATAACTAATTAGAGCTGGTAATACGGGTTTTAACTGTGGGCCGAGCCCGCCCAAACCGAAATATAGGTGGTTTGGGTTTAAAAAAGTGGGACCATTTTTTAGTAGATCTTTTAGGCCCGAACCCATATGGGCTCAGCCCCTGGCGATCCGGACTAGTAGGCTACGATTAACCGTATTTTTTTTAAAAAAATATATGAAGGCCCAAAATAAGCCCTCCAGCAAGCCAGTACTCCTTTTGTCCTTGAGTCCTTTGGCCTTTAAGTGTCCAACAATGTCACTGTTCACTAACACTCTTAGTCTCTAACAGTTATAGAGTGACATACCCTAGATTGTCATTGTCCTCGCACTCGCAGTCTAGGTCTCGTGAGTCGTGACTCTCACCTCTCGATCTCGCATTTGAGCGACTGAGCCTCTCGCCTCTCATCGTCACTCTGTCTGCAAAAAGTTCAATGTCGTCCCTGAAGACTAAACTCTAAACCTGGATGCCGTCTCTGAACTCTGAAGACTGAAGCTGGACATCGTCTCTGATATCTAAAGCTGGACGCCATCTCTGAACACTGAAGCTCATTCTCGATGACGTGTGTCTGTGATTCCCTCTCTAAATATTCCAGCAAGTTCAGATTATCCAGTATTGGTGAGGAAATATAATTACTTGATTTTTTTTAATTACTCCATCTATTGGAACATATTTTTCAATGCCCATTTTTTTTAAAAAAAAGTTTGTAAAATAGGGGGAAAATATGGGCTATCTCGCCCAAACCCCCAGCCCAATGGTCCTGGTTTAGGCTTGACAAATGCTAGCCCATATAAATGTGGGTCTTTTAGGCTCGAACCTATATGGTCCCAACCCGTAGTGGTCCGGCCTAAGACCAGTGGTCCGCCCATATTACTGGCTCTATAACTAATGAGCATGCATTACTTGTTTTTCCCAAATGAGCATTACATTTATTATAGATTTAATGTATTACATGTCAGGATAGAATAGAATGGCGGTAAAAGTTAGTAGTTTGAATTCAAAATTTTTTTATTGGCCAAATGAATTCAAATCTATCTATTATATCTTTATAAATCTTATAGTAACATTGTGATTAACGACATCAATTGGAATTGTCTCTAACTGACAATATTACTAAAGAAATATCATTAACGGTGTTAAACATTTTTCATCCAAACATGATAAATGAAAGGGCATAATATGAGTAACCACGACAAAACAAGCTTATACTTTATTAAGGCCCTAATTATTTTCACCCCCAAAACCCATCCACTTCAAATTCTCAACTCCACTTTAGACCCATTTAATGCTAATAAAACCTTGTTTTGTTATATCAAGTACCTTTCACATTCCCTAATTTACACCTTTCACATGCTCATACAATGTAACATCATGCAACCTAAACACTTTTCACATGCCCCGAGTTACACCTTTCACTTGCCTTGAAAAACTATCATTTAATACTAATTATTTTAAATTACATTTACATATTATTGTATTGACCACTTACTTATTCCTTATAAGTGGCATCTTTTGCAAATGCGACCATAGCAACCACACTCCTTACTAATTTATTTAATTCATGCTAAAACAATACTACAGATTATACATTTGCATTGCCATGTAAACCCTTCACAATTAAAAAAATGACCACTATTTCCATACAAAAATCTACGAAATCGATAATTGTAAGGACACATGGGTTATTACCATACATTCTTATAAAATTTGTTTCTTGCAAGAAGAGCTTGACATCATATTGGATTATGAGCAGGTACATACGTACTTTCATTCCATAATTCCTTCTTATGCTTTACCTACTATTAGCCTATTACTAATGATCACTTATGTAATGCTTACTTGGCACCGAGATTAAGGGTTTTGCAACACAACAAAGATTGTTGGAATGCTACATAAAAGTGATCAAGGAGGGAGAAGACTACAACAGTGAAAATTTTGAGGTGTTGGAAAACAATAACAAAGATAAGGGAGGAGAGATAGATGGGGGAGTGAGGGAGAGAGTGAGAAAAAAGGTAATAGAGGGAAAGGGATATCACAACACTACACATTATATACACTCTACTATGGTACATAAGAATTAGGACACAAGAACTATCTTGAATGTTGAAGGGTTGTAGAATGATATGAGCAATATGAAGAAGTGGTGAAGAGGGTTTGGTTTCTCTTAGCGGCCACTTTCTCCTCATCCCTAAGAATCTCCATATCCTTCCAAGAACTCACAAAGTGCCACATCATGAAGCTTTCCAAAGCACATCTAAAATGAATAATCCTGACATGGTTATCTTCCTCTGCCTCTTCCTTGCCATCATCGTCCTATGTGGAACCATTGGTGGTGACAAGTTTAGTACCCTCAAGCAAGACTTCAATGAGAGGAAGAACGTTCTTCACAATTCAGCAACTATGCAAGCTTTGATATATTGAAGCTCATTGTTGATAGGGAGTCAATGATGAGAAGTGTGATCCAAATACATCGTACAATCATAACCCCATGATTTCAAATTTAGACAAACAACGTGCTAAGTGGTTGAGAAACAATCCAAATTTTTGGAATTTCATTATACCCAATAAGCTTAAGGTGCTTATATTTGGTTAATAGGTCTTCTTCACCCAAGTCATGTGAGAATTTGGTAGGGGATAGCCAATTAAGAGTAAGATTGATTATTGTAGCCTATATGAGATTGAACTGTAATATGGTTCTCTACCTGTTGAAAGTGGGATTTTCATCATGTTTTCTTCCTAGGCTTCATTTTAGTTTGGTGGGGTGGGGTTTTTTTTATCTCTTAACTTATTTAATTTTTAAATTCAAAAAATTTCATTTTGTTTTGTAAAGTCAGATTCTTCATCATTAGTAAATGCTCCTTATTAGTGAGGCTAAAAGCATTGGTAACTCATACATAAGAGGGATGCCAAAAAGGCTACATGAACATGGAAGAATATGGAATGGCTTGTCACTTTTTGAAGCTGTAATTGGATATACCAATTTCACCACTTCAAATATCGTTATGTGCGTTTGAACTGGTAATTTCAAAATAGATTAATTTGGAATTAGCCATTTTTTACCACCCAAGGGTAGATATAAGATACTGTAAAAAAAAAGGAAAAATGATGAAAAGAGAGTTACACCCACAAAAGAAAAATTAAACTTTATATATGTATACATGAAACTTTCAATTTGTGATCTTAAATAGAATAGGGCTAAGATGACAAGACAACTAACTTATAATATAACTAATTGAATTAAATCAAACGCACACATTTTACCTTTTTAGATTCCATAACCTTTTCAATAAAGCCAATCATAGACTATATACTCCTTTAGTCTTATATATAAGGTATAAAGAGAAGAAAAATTTTGGTCCTATTTATAATGTAGTGAGAGAAAACTTTTATGTATAAGGCAGTGATATTTTCTTGTTCATTGCAAAAGCAAAGAAACCTATGATCTTGCATTGACTGGTAGGCTATGGCTGATACATGATCACTATATTAGTGTTCAACCGTGGCATGAGGATTTCATTCCGACAGAGCAATCGTCTAGAGTATTGCGGCATGGATTAGAATCTCGAGGTTACCTTTGGATTATTATAATAAAGGGATATTGTATGTCATCGAAAGTCAAGTGGGGAAAGTGTTGAAGTTGGACGTGAATACTTTAAGGCAGTCTAAAGGAAGGTTCGCTCGTATATGTGTGCAACTGGATCTTTCTAAACCACTGTGCCCATGTATTTTGGTGAATGGTATTGAAAAGAAGGTGGAGTATGAAGGTCTTCATTTGATTTGTTTTAAATGTGGAAAATATGGTCATGATGTTGATCATTGCATGGCTAGTTTAGAAGATAGGGTTATGCAGCCGATGGCCGAGGAATATATCCAACGAATGGAAGAATAGTCGGTGCCAGAGAAGTCATACGGTGTTGGATGGTTGTACAACGACCATGGAAAGGAAAATGGCCAACAATTCTAAAAGGGAAGGGGAGAGAGATTAGGCAGAATTATCATGATGAAGGTACTAAAATTTTGGGATCTCAATTTTCAGTATTAAATGACAAGATACAGAAGGATATGGGGGAGGATCGCGTGCAATTAAATGAGAAAGGTAATTATGTGCGGGCCCCACTGAGAGATATTCCCAATGTGAAAAAGAAAAGTGCTAAAGCTAATAAAGGGCAAAGCTCAAGTGGGCCCCGTATTAATAGTCAAAAACAAAAGTCTAAAGATGGGCCTGGGCTAATGGACGAGTATCTTAATGTGAAGCATAGATTGGCATTGAAGGGAGTATTTGAAAAAAACCAAGAGTTGGGAATGGAGTTGGGGAAGAACATAGAGGTGAATATGGTTAAGTAGGCTCCTAAGAAGTTACAAATAAATGAACCAACTCATAGTAATGCAACCATGTTTGCATCAAAGCAAAATATCGGTGCTGATAATCCTTTAGATCTGAGTTTGAAACAAGAAAGTGGGTTTGTTTTGAGACAAAATCCATTAGCACTGATAAATAACAGTAAGATGCAGAACGTGCCAGATATTTCTAGTAGGAACGAGAAGCTCCAGTAGAGCGCTAATTTGTTATCTATTAATATATTATTACTGTTTAATATATTAGTTTGGAATTCTCATGGAACTGGTAATAAAAGTTTTGCTCTGCTTATGACGGAACTTCGTCAATGTCATCAATTTAAAATGCTTGCTTTATTAGAGCCCAAATAGAAAGGAGTAAAAGCGCTTAGGATGGCTAGAAGATGGGGATTTGATGAAGTTAGTATTGTGGAAGCTAACTGTTAGATACAATATTAGTTTTGATGATGTCAAGTATATATGCATCATATTAAGAGCCAAAAGTTTATATCATGCACTATTCTTTACCTTGACTAACTACCATGTTTAATGTAAACCTTCTTGTAGATTACTCAAGCAATATAATAAGATTATGGAAGATGCCTTAGAAAAACAAATGAGATTGAGTCTATTGAAGAAGAGGTAGAAGAATCAAGTTGAAGTGTGGAAGAATGAAGATATCAATTTAGGAGAAGTCATGAAAAGAAAGAAGTCCTCTTTTAGCTAAATTGTGGAGAAGAATCATGAAAAAGAAGAGAAGAGATTGAAGAAACAAGAACTTGATAAGATCTAATGGGAATATCATGTTTCAAGCCTGTATATATGGTATTGGAGGCATCTATGATCAAATGGTGGTTGGAACGGTTCAAATTGAAACTAAAATGATCATAGGAGAAGGTCACCCTCGAGGCTGGGGTGAAACCTGGGAAGTTGGAAAAATGGTGCAAAACCTCGAGGAAATGGAGTAACCTTGAGGAAACGGGGTGTTCTGGATAATATGTTTTCGGTCAGCAAAACAGGGGTTCAGTATTTTGATTATATCTCTTCAACCAGATATCCAATTGAGCTGATTCTTCTTTTATATGAAACTAGACTTAAAATGAGACATATGTACATTAAGATAATGATGAAACAAGCTCAAATGAGGGAGATATGAATTTCCCGCTTAATTTGCTTTAGATAATCCAGACAAGGTTCAATGTTTGTGTCATATCTCCCAAATCAAAACTCCAATTGAGACGATTCTTTTTGGGTTTGAAACAAGACTCAAATATCTTTCCAATAAATCTAAGATCATCCAAAACGAAGAAGATATGAGTGCGCTGTACAATTTTGAAAATGACGCGCTGTGGCATGACATATGTTCTATATCAATCAATATTCTTCAAATCATATCTTCCTGGATACAATGAATTTAAAGTTGATTCTTTTTGTATTGGAAAGAGGACTCAAAGAGCTTTCTATGGATATATAATTTGATATATTTGGAGTTAGAATGGGAAAATGAATCAAGACATAAAAATTGACATACTTGCTGGAACTCGCACTAGAAAGCAAGGCTAAAGAGAAACCTGGCAGTACATCAAGAAACCTGGCAAGCAGAGTCAAACCTGGTCAGGGTGAGTCAAACCTGGCTGACCTGGCTAGTATAGACAATCCTCAAAGAAAGGTGGTTTGACCTCGAGGAATCAAGGAAACGTGGGTACCTGCAAGGCTGAAGGAAAACCTGGCCAGGTTGAGTCAAACCTAGCCCTGGAAAGTCAAACCTGGACTACCTGGCCAGTGTGAGATATCCTCAAGGAAAGGGTTATAACCTCAAGGAAACAAG
>JBAGKO010000008.1:10386618-10399321 GCA_037177275.1 Acacia concinna
TAGCATATATATCCCCGCGCTCTTCAAAAGGAAAGATATTTTAATAAGATCAAAGATGAAAACTAATGAAAGGAAAATAATATCTGGAAATATCGCAATTTTGATTATGATTGATGTAAAGGAGTACAAAAAAATATAAAAGAGATAAGATGATCCTCTAGATCTTCATCTATCCCCTGTTGCTCAGCCACCTACGTTTTCATCTTCTATAGTCTAGATTTGAAGAACGCGGGGATATATATGCTATATGCAAAATTAGGTAAAAGACACTTGTGAGGAGGGGTTATCTCAATTATCGTAATTGGAATGAAAGATACTTATTTGTCGACTCCTCTTGATTGACTAAGGATGGTTTGGGCATTCAAACTCAGTGGAACCTGTTTGGTAAGTTTCCCTCTGGTTTTTGTTTTTACAAAAGTAGGTGGTTGAGTTCTTATGTGGTGGTTTTGTAGGCATTAGCGAAGTGTCATCAATTTCAAAGGATCACGACAATGACCGTTTCAAGCGTATTTTGGCTATACCAATAGCAGAAAGGGATTGTATAACTCTCATTGGATTGAGGAACAAACTTCCATGTCTTGTCTTGATTGTTTGTATGCTTTAGCTTGATAACATGTTAATTTTCCTATCCTGACAACTTGTAGTTACTCACTTAAGGAAAATCAAAGATGAACAAAAAGCGATATCAAGTCCCTAGCTTAAAAGAAATAAGAGCAAAGAAGCTTTTCAAAGTATATGGTTAATCTAGCGTTCCGACCACCAAAGTAGCTCCTATTCTAGAACTAAAAAAGGGAGGAGACATGGTGTACGCAAGTATGGGATGTAGGGCTGACCAAGGTCGGACTGATTGTGAGGATGTCAACCTTCATTTTCCCACTACTGTCTCATTTGCTACTGATAACCCACAAATCTTACCCATGGTTCATCCCCTCCTGTTCCCAAGCGACATGACGAGGCTAGAAACCCAAGGGCCTATTGATGTATTGTCTTCTTGTGTCAACTAGATGTTCCAGGTATGATATTATACTTGTATCCCAAATAGATTGGGTTTGTACATGTGCTGACTTCTCATGTCATCTGATCGTAAGGTTTTCAAGCTGGGTTATACCTAGAAATGAAGGTCTTTAAGCTGACTAACCAAGTGACTGAAAAGGATCATACAATCAGAAGCCTACAGCAAGCTACAGCAAACGTGATCAACTCTCAAGCTCAACTGAGGATGCAATTAGAGCAAGTGTCGAAAGAGTTGGGGGCCTACAAAACAGGAGCTACAAGAGGTATGTGAGAAGAATAGTGGACTAAAACTACAACTTAAGGACATTGCTACTGAGGCCGTTTTCTATACTAGAGCCCAACTGATGAAAGAGTTCAAGGAGGGTCGAACAGACCGATGGGACCCGGGCGAGGCAATTTTTGAGTACCAGATGGTGTATGGAAGTGGTTTGGAGAATGGTAATTCCACTATTGGTGCTAACAATAGAACTTACTTGAGATTGTATGAGTGTCAACATGCTACAACTTCGTATTTTGGGGCTTATGAACCTACATCTTATTCTTTTCTTTTTTGTAGTAGACTAATTTGACACTTTACTTGTTGAGCATTTATTCGTTTTAAAGATTATTTTGCATGTCAAATGCTTTAAATGACGACCCAATTTTTATATAGACGTTACATGTAGTGCAAATAGTAATTGCATAACCATGGTTATTGGCCAATTGATGTGTTAGTGAGAAATATAACCATGGCTAGTAGGCATAGACATTACAACTACATGGTCTGGTCTGTGTTCCGCCACAAGACACCCCTAAAGTCAAATGCTTAACACTTAAAGGTGTCAATCGAGAGCGCTCATATGAAATTTTTGATGCATCATTATTTTGTCCACAGAATATTAGATATTGATATACCAGACACGTAGTAGTGTTGGTTTATATGATCATGACATACAACATGTGATATTGATGCACCCTAAGGGAGGTATGGTAGAGTTTTAACACACCCTAAAGGTGATAATGTATGTTGTTGGAGCACCCTAAGGGTGGTATGTCACGTTGCCGACACATCCTAAGAAGGGTATGTTATGCTACTAGCAAACCCCAAGGGTGGTATGTTACGTTGCTAACGCACCTTAAGGGCGATATAGTATGCTACTAGCACACCCTAAGAGTGGTATGTTACATTGCAGATGCACCCTAAGGGCAGTATGGTATGTTACATTGCTGATACACCCTAAGGGAGGCATGTTACGTTGACGATGCACCCTAAGGGCGGTATGGTATGCTACTAGCGCACCCTAAGAGTGGTATGTTACATTGCCAAAGCACCCTAAGGCTGATGTGTTTTTATGTCATGTGTCGAAACATAAAACAAGTGTTTATTTTAGTAGTAACACTTCCAACACAATTGGATGTAAGTGTTTTGTTCTCAGAAATGATGCGAGTAATGAAACGATAGACCAAATATTTATTTTGATAGTAACACTTTGATTGTAATACAATTGAATTGTTTACAAGAGAATGCACATACTTTGTGCTTGGAAAATGTTATGACTTTGCGAGTTATTGCATGACATCTTGTCACCCATGTGTACTATGTTGGTTGGATGATATGTATGTATCGCTTCGCTCTTTTCAAAGTGTAATGGTTGAAAGGGGGATTGTGAGCGCAAAAGCGTGGACATGGGGGCAACTTACGAGCCAAAAAAATGATAGAGAAAATGAAGCCTGAAGTGAGAAAGAAAGAAGGAGAAAAGCATCTGATTCAAAGGCTCTTATGGCACTTGGAGATGGATAAATTTGAAGAAACTTCTAGCCTTTCTTGAGCAAGGCTGAAAGAAAAAAAGGTCCCTTTTTCTTCAGAGTGTCAAATCACAGGAAAGAGGAAAAGCACTATTTTGAATACTTAGTCAAAATGTGAAAGGAGGAGGGAAGAAAGAGAAATTTGAAACACATGGACAATGGCGTTTTTCATTTTTTAAATAATTGGCTTAATGATTTTAAAAATGAGGGACCCGTGGGGTTAAAATATATATTTGAATATTTCATTTTGGGAATGATATGTGCGATATATTTATTAGGTCACCAACAACGTATAGGATTAATCAGAATAAGCAATAAGATATAAAAGGAAAGATATCTTATTATGATCAAAGATGAAATATAATGAAAGGAAAATAATATTTGGAAATATCACAATTCTAATTATGATTGATGTAGCGAAGGAGTACAAGGGAATATAGAAGAGATCAGATGATCCTCTAGATCTTCATCTATCTCCTATTTATATTTGCAAATGACACTAATTTTTCTTAATATAAAATATAAGAAAAATAAAATAGATCCTATATTATAGCAACTATTGTCTAGTGGATTTGACTAAATCTATCATTTAAACATGATATATCTGAAAATGTATTCAAATATATATTTTAACCCACAAGTATCACTATGATCTACAAAGTTACAAACACATCCTCTGGCAGTATATCCATAGGATGATCCAATAGACAACTATAATATATTCATAATTTATGCATGTACTGAACCACTTTAATTGAATTTAGTATTAGGACCAAAAATAGCATATCTTAATGATTGACCTATGAACAATATGAAATGAATCCAATTTCTCTCAATCCTTTTGTGTCGCGGGGGGGAAGACATACAGTTTTGAATAGGTCCAATGACGGATTATTGGGCTAGATCTACACAAGTTGGGACTGCAGGCAAAAGGAAATTGCCAAAGGGTGAGTCAAAGATCCTGTAGTTTCCCGTGCAACCATCTGCTTGTGCTTGTGCTATAGCAAAGCTTTTGGCCTGTTGAATTCTGAAATTGAATCCACTTGTTTCAACCACAGGAGCCTGAAGAATATGGCAGATGAACTAAAACAGTTTTAAAGATTAAAAAAAAATTGAATTTAGCCTCAAGCACAAAAATCCATAGACAGGGATAAACCTGCAATCCACCACCTGCTGGTATTGCAGCTTTATCGTTCTTTTCATCAGATGAAGAAAGTACATTCCTGTAAGTAGGTAAATAAAAGAGATTCAGAATTCAGCTTTTTCTCCCCTTTCATTTTATAAATTCAGCATTCCAGGAGATAGAGAAATCTGATGGAACATCTATGTATCTTCGATTAAACTCTAAAGCATAAATGAGAGCGCGTGAGTTCTTGATAATCAAGGTTGCTTCTTACTACAAGACAGAATTACGCATCAAACAGCTCAATGACGATATGAAAAGTTATTCTCTCTATCGACAGGAACGAACTACGAAACATTGTTTCTCAGGAAAATCCACGAGGAGAACATGTTCTCGAATTGCTTATGTGAAATTGGAGACAAAGAGAGAAATTACTAATTTAAATACATATAAAAAGGTAGACAGCGGAGACGTCAGTGATTCACCGGCGAGGCGGTGGCCGATGATCGGTCTTCAGTTTCTTTGATGCAGACGACATTGTCGATCCCTCTAGGCTGTGGCTTTCTCTCTCGAATGGTCCAACCTAATTTTACTTTTCCTTTCCGTAAGCGAATGAAGTAGGCCCATGGGCCTTAAAGCCCACTTAAATTAAGACAAGTAACTGCCCGTTTAAAATAATTTATTTAGAAGTAATAAGATCTTATTTGTGAAGTAAGAAATAAGTATATAAGAGTGGCATTTCTTGTACTTTGTGCATAAAGTCTTATTTATCCCAAATAAATTAAAACAAACAAGCCAAAAATCATTGTGAACTGTAAATGAAGTTGTGCCAAAAATATATAAGCAATTAATGTCTGTTTAGCATTATGGTTTGAAAATAGCTTTTACAGTATGTGAAAGAAGTTTTATCTCGACTTACGCAAACTACGATTTTAAAAGTAAAACCAAACATATGTTGTGCCCAATTAAAAAGCACCAACTGACATCATTTTTTAATCTTATTACACATCCATCTCGTTGAACCTAATCCTCAATGGGCACCACCTGTCCACCTGTCTCCTTTCCACGAATGGTTCGCTGTAGTGCTTTCCTATGATGTACAGTTTTGATGCAAAATACACATGCTACTCACTTTTATTTTAAAAATAGCATTCCCCATCTTCAAGTATTTTTAGTTTAAGAAATATTAATATAGGTTCTAAATAAGAAAAATCTTTATTAAGAAAGAAAGAGCTTCCCATTAATAAATTAAGAGCTATAAAGGCACTTACATGTGATTCTCCCTATTTTTTAGTATCAGCCAAAATATTTGTTAATATTATCTAGTATCTTGCACTAATTTATAGTACATCTAACATAAAATATAGCACCAAAAATCACTTTAACTGTTCAAGCGTTACTAAACAAACTATTTTGGATGCTAGATACAATAAAAATTAGTTTAAAATACATAATACTACTTAAAAATATTATAGGGTATATTAGGTACTAGATATTGGATAAGGGTGTTCTTAAGACGGGACAAGATAGGGTGTTATGTATAAAACTTCTTTTCACAAGTAGCCAATATTTTCTAAGAAAAATCTCAAGGGGTCTATCATTAGGATACTTCCTAACAAAATTTTGCATGAAGTTAATTGTTGTGAATGTCTTCCCACAACATAGAGCATGGACCAAGATACAACTATCCATATTATCACCCACAATGTTACGAATAAGAAAATTCTCCTACATGAAAACCACACATTAAGTATATACAAACAACATTGTAATTACCTCTCAAACTTCAATAAAGAATTTAGACAATCTTATTCCAACTAAATTTTTCTTCTACATCTTTAGTGAACCACCTATATCATGCATAGAAGTCATAATTAATAGAACAAGCTTCCTTTTCATCAAGTTTCTATATAACATATACAAGTTCTCATCCACACATTTCATCAAACATCCTATGGGCATTCAAAACTAACTCATAAGACAACATCGAAATTCCTAATTACAAACGAATCATACACTCCCAAATTCACCTTACTTTAAAATGTTTATATAGAGAATTAAAAAGAACTCAATTCCTAACATTGCAGGCGATACATCGTGACAACAACGAGAGAGAGGGAAAAATCATATTTGTGGAAATCAAATTATATTTTTCAGGAATCTATCAAAACACAATCACCACAAAGCAATAAGAACTCAGAACAGAGCAATAATCATGTAGGTTATTCAGTTTTGAAGAACCGAAAACCCATATCAATTTCAAATAATTAACTCTAGTTAATGGCATAAATTTCTCACATTTATGCTATTTGACATGAAACTTGCAAAAGTTCAAAGAATGTCAAACCTAGAACAGGCCACAGACACCTTCACAGACAGCCACAAACATGGGAAGGAGGAGAATGACAATTTCAACAACTATAGAGAGGGAAATAATGGTGGGGATGCTGGAAAATATATGTCAGAGCTATTCCGGGGTTACACTGAGCTGATAAGTTTGAAATTATGAAAATATGCTTCATAAAGGGATTTTAAAGATATATATTTTGAGGTTTATTATGAAAACTTGTCATATATATAAGTTTGACAATTTTTTTGATAAACAATCAATCATATATATAATGTTTATTTAGATAAAACCATCAAGTAAGTGATGTTTTAAAAAAAAACCAAATTTATATATCAGGTGGTATGATAAAATGGTCAAATATTATCACATATACTTAACGGCTGTTTTGAAGAACCATTATATATTTCTTTCCCATAATTCTGTCTATTTATATTTAATGGTTTCATAAAAAACATTAAGTATGAAGAGTTAAACGTACGCGATTTTGTAATATTATATAAAATAGACCTTATATTAAAAATTAAAATATAAAACCTGAAAGTTTTAAATAATATAGAGTTTGTGGACAATGTTTGATGTTCAGACGCTTATTCTTGTTTTTTTCCCCTCTTATGTATTTCTCCCTTTTTAATTTAGGGTAAAGGGAAATTTAATCATGAACTTTTCTCATAGGGGCGCCTACCACCATAAACTCTTTAAAAAGGGGCAAATTTAATAATAAACTTTTCTCGTAGAGGAGGCTGGCACCATAACTCTTAAAAAGGGGGCAAGTTTAATAATATGTCCATTGAATCTCCTTTCTTATTGAAGTAAGACCTGTCTCTTTCCTACTCTCACACCTGTCTCATCATGTTCACCACCTCTTACCATCACCCTCGAGATTTCCATAAAGATATGCCTCTCAAGCTCTCATGGCCTGAATTCGCTCTTTATCACCATCGCTTTTGTATTGATTTCTTTCTCCATTGCGTTCTTCTTCGTCCTTAAGGACAACCTAAAGCAAGTTCTATTCCCTCTCTATGCCGCTGCTATCTTGCCTATTACTTTCTACATTATTGCCCAATTTTCCTTGTTTACTGATATGGTTAAAGCTATCTTCAACAAAATTCTACAATCCAATAAAAGTCTGAGAAGCTCATTATCTGAATCACTCTGTTTTTTTTTTAATAATAGTGAACTCATGTCTTTTAGAAAATAGTTTCACTCTTATTTCAAATTTTGGTACTTCGTAAAAAATTCTCCCATCATAAATCTGTGTTTTATAAACATTTCACCAGAGGTGTAATAGACCAAAGCTAGTTCTCTGGCAACCTTTGGTAGGGAAGAAGAAGAAGCAGTACAAATTATGGATCCAATAAATCTCGAAGTTGATGGCAAGAGGTGGTGGAGCAGAAGAGAGTCAGGTCTTGCTTCAAGAATAAAGGAGGTTTAATGGACATATTGTTAAACTTGCCCCCCTTTTTAAGAGTTTATGGTTCCAGGTGTCCCTATGAGAACAATTTATTATTAAATTTGTCTAATTTTTAAGAGTTTATGGTATCAGGCGCTCCTATAAAGAAAGTTCATGGTTAAATTTATCCCTTACCCTTTAACGGCGTTAGAAGTTAAAATATACGGATTATTAAATTTACCCAATGTTTAAAAGTTTATGTATATTTTTGTCCCTTCTTTAAAAGTTTGTGTATATTTACCACCAAAAAAAGTTTATGGTGTCAGGCATCCCCTGGACTAAATTTTATGGATAAATTTGCCCCTTTACTTTTTAATTTATCACTTGAAAGGCTACATTTAATTTTCAAAAGGTTAAATACACTCAAAATTCCTAAATTTTTCAGGTCACGTAACTGCATTAGATGAGTATTAACACCATCTAAATAAATCAACACCATCTAAATAAACTAACACTGTTCAAATCCTTACGGAAATATAGGAACCAACATTTTGCACATTATAAAGAGATGGGAAATTGTTAGCACCTCATTTTTTCGAGCACACTCAAAAAATAATAAAAAAATAAAAGTAAAGGAAAATAAAAATCCACCTATTGATGATGCTTTGGGTCTAAGTTGACAATAATCATTAGAAGGGAAATTTAAAATTAAAAAAAGAATAAAGAAACAAAATAAAAATCCGCCCATTGATGATAATTGAGGTCCAAAATTGGCAACCATAATTAAAGATAAAATAAAAAATGACGAAAAAAAAAACCCCACCAATTGATGATGATTGGGTTCCAAATTGGCAATTATCATTGATAAAAATATTGAAAATTTAGGAGAAAACATAGAGATAGAGAGGTGCACCCTACTTTAAAGTTATAAACAGAGGAGCAAGAATTGCATAAAAGCACACAAAAAAGTTTGGAGAAGAGGGGTCAAGAGAGAAGATAGAGAAATTCTTTTTAATTTATTTCATTTCTTCTCAATACAACAAGGGAGAAGGGATGGGAAGATGTGATTAAGATAGAGTGATATCCATTTCTATGTCTGTTTCATTGCCCTAAGCAAAAGCTATGTTTAGTTATTGTCACATATGTGAATCTCAACGCTAACAACTTCAAGAGAATATAATATGATCGATATTTGATTATTTTCCTCTCATTTTCTCTCTTCCGTTATAACTTTGTGTTTTGGTTTTTCTCATCGTCATATGCTCATGTATTCCCCCTTAAATATTGCAATTGTCTTGTGATTGCTTCCTAACACTTGTTCCTCTCTTCAACAATGGACACACAAGCATTGGAAAAAACATGTGTACAGCCATTAGCTTTCGATTGTTATGACTTTTTTTCCTGGCTACATTTGTTGGACAATATGCGCATGGGTAATTAAGAAAAATTGTTATATACCTACTCTCTCTTTTGCTTTGAACAAATGATATTGATAATATAAGCAAGTGATTCAATTACGTGCTTTGTATGCTCTTGGATCATTTGTCATAATATGTTGAGTACATGGATAATGCTTGTCTTTGCTTCCTTAAATCCACTTATTTTTTAAAAGAAAATCTTGAGTTGAAAATTAATAAGATTGATTTCAGAATAGGATTTTGCCGTGTGAGGTTTCTAAAACCTCCTAAGGCAAATCCATTATTCTTATGTGTGAGGTTATGGAAACTCTTTAGAAAGTTTAGTTCAAAAATTTTAAAATAGAAACTAAATAAAAAATAATAATTTTTCAAATAAATTAAACAAATCATTTTCCTAAAAAACACCAACTCATTGACACATATTTCTACTCTAAATTACATGAGTTTTGGTCCCTCTAATTTTGTCCTCTTACTTTTCTTTTGTTTTTATTTTTGTAAACAAATAATTTATTATTTTTTATTTTATTTCCTTTTGTAAATATTATCTTTTTATTCTTGGGGGTAATTATAATTAAAATAATGTCTAAAGGACATATTTATTTTTAAATTATCAACTTAGGACAACGATTCTTATAAATGGGTGCTAAAGGGTGCTTAACACCTTTACGATGCTCAATTGACTTCTGAACTCTATCATGTTTATTTAGACCATTTCATTTTGTTTTAAAAGTTGTCAAAATTTTTGTTTTCCAAAATTTTGGTGACGACTCTAGGTTTTCTAAACTTTAGGTAGTTCCCAAGATCAGTGCTTGAAATTTTAAAAATCATGAAGCCACCACCAAAATTTTTTTAAAAAGATAATTTTGGAAACCTTTTAAAAAAAGTGAAAATTAATCTATGAAAATAAGATAGGGTTTTGAAGTCAATTGAGTATGGTAAAGTGTTAGGCATCCCATAGCACCCATTCATAGTTAGGATATTTACAAAAAGAAATAAAATAAAAACTAGAAAAAATTAGGGTGTTTGGTTAAAAAAATGTGAGGTTCATTAAAGTTAGATTAGGGAAGATTATGAGCTTATTTGGTTTAAGAAGATGGGATGTTAGTTTCGGTTTCTTATTTGGTTCAGATTACGGAGTTAATTATAAGTTCACAAAAATGCCCCTATATATTTATTTATGTTTTTTTGCTATTCTTTATAAATTTGGTGCATTATTTTAGGGATTTAATTGTAAATGTCTCAATTTTAAATTAAATTAGATCTAGTAAATGGGTGAAAGAATTAATAAATAATAATAGTTTAATGTTTTTTATTTGGGTAACGGTGCAAAACTACACGTGATTTTTCTAAAAGTGTGTCCAACACTAAGTGCTTTTTTTCAGTACAACAATGAGTATGTGATTACAAAAGTGGAGAAAAAATACACATTATTCGTTAAGTTTGATTTTTTTTTTTCATTTATAAGGCTTACATAGACGATGACTTAGTTAAGGTTTTAGTTTAGGTGGTAATGGATAAAAAGGAAAAAAAATCCACATCTACCCACTGATATTAATTTATTATATATGAATCACTCTAATGTGACAATTCTCTATGTCCATCAAGCAAGTTAAGCATTTTTTATTTCTTTAAAATAATAAATTAATATCAGTATGTGGATGTGGATTTTTTATCATTTAATATTTAGGAGTATAATAATATTCTTAATAAAGCATAAAATCTCAACAATTAAAAGCAAACCCAATAGAAGAGAAATTAGGGAGAAAATTGTATAGTTAAATGTGTTGTTGTATTTCCATTATTTAAATACAAAAGAGAAAGTAAATGCAACAAAGAAAAGGGTCCAAAATAGGATATAAACTCTGCCGTTTTTTCCAAGTGGAACAATAAAGCACAAATAAATTCCAGCCATCACCGAAAATTCTCCCTTAGGAATGTAGTTTTTTGAGAACACAGGCATGTGCGATCTGTTTATTCAAGGCCCTTAAATGTGATTAATTACATTGGACGCTTAATTGTAATCTAGCGTTAACCCCATGCGTTGAATGGACACGTGAATTCTATTTATTGTATATCTTGAGAGTATTTTTTTTTTATGAATACAGTGTGCTTATCATATATGTCAAAATGAATTTTTGAATTAGGAAATATGTAAAAAGCTAATTAAACGCATATTTATATACCACCTTATTATGTATGATTTTGTTGAAGAATTCATTATGACCACGGTGCCTCAACAAAATGTCAATAAATTGGTAACGCAACTCTATGTGCAAGACACAATTTGATAAAGTAGTGATAAAAATGACTTTAATTACGGTTGTACAAGAAACGTTTCGCATGAAAGTGCTTACCACAATGAGTCTTGCATGACATTTTGCGAACTTTCTCTATAAACCACAATAGTTGTCCTGTTGGAGTCTTCTTTGTCTGAATTGAGTATTAAAATCTTTATACCGTCCACTGATTTAACCCTTTACAAACCAACGTATCATTGACCATGTGTGAATATAACACTAATTAATATAATTTTATATTAATTTCTTTATTTAACAAAAATAATAGGATGTAACACATTTTCATATTAATTTATATATTTATTTAATCTAATTTGTTATATTAGTTATGGAAATCCTTATAATTATTAAATATCAATATAAACAAATAATTATTTATATTATATAACATATCAGCTTGGAAAAAAGAAAATTTCTAGCGATGTGATTGATCAATAAGAAAGGGAATCCATTTTGTAACATTTGCAATAAATGATATAAAACTATATCGATTTCTTTATTGTTTTTATCATTGTGATAATCTACAATTAAAGTGCCCATGACCAATCAACCAATCAAATTTCAAAATAATAAATTTATAATTTTTTAGATGGAAAAATATCCGCAAGATTAAGATGAAAATAGTATTCAATATGCATTAAATTCATGTAAATGATTTTATTATTCACCACGTTTCATTGTTATTTGGGTTGTGGGGCGGGTCAAAGACGTGTCATATCATAAGTTGGTATATTGATATTATTTAGCCAAACAATTGAAAATACTATCTCCTTTATATTGTTAACGAACTTGGGGGGACCATAGATAGAAAGAAATCGTGTTATTCCTTTACTTGTGTCGGCGTACGTTCGTAATTTCTGATTGATTACTTTTTCCCTTCTTGATGAAAAGCTTTTTATTGATTGATTGATCACAATATATCTATCATGTCCACCTCATTTAGTGCGAATGGGATTCTTTTATATTTGTTTGTCTTCTATGACAAAGAGTTATTGTTAAGAAACGTGCAGCAGAGTTTATGCCTCTTGATTTGGGAACTATGTATATATATATATGATGAAAAATATATATGGCAATCCAACATCGTCTATATATTTATAGAAGATTACATTTTGAGTAAAAAATTATTTTAAATTGTGTTAGTAAAGTGTTTTTTGTTATTCAATTGAAATAAGAGCATACTCAAAGTTGGATTGATGTGAATTATGTTAGATACAAGATTATTTTTGATGATATCAAATATGTTTGTCAAATATTAAAGATAAAAAAGTTTGTATAATGCATTTATCTTATACATTGTCTATTACATTGACTAACTACTATATT
>JBAGKO010000008.1:10399421-10409824 GCA_037177275.1 Acacia concinna
AACCGGCACCAAGATTATCCTAGGATTTCCAAGGATGATCCTAGTCCTGGTCACGATCCCAGCCGGGACTGGGAAATTCTCGGGATTAAAATCCTGAGACCAAGCCATGAATACCAGACCTGAGATTTTTTGAACACCCCTAATTTCAGTCAATATATTGTTGTGTTCGCATCCTGGTTGGAAGCCTCTGATCAGTGGGTTCTCCTTTTTTCAATATTTCCACGGCTCCTCATCTCGTTCCTTGTCGGTGGTTCTTGTCTTATCTGCTCGTGTCAGGTGCCGTGGTTCTTTGCAAAGGGTAATTTTATCCATTAATTTATTATTATTAGTGGGAATAGGGTTATTATACATACTTGATAAAATAATAGATAATTTCAAGTGATTATACATATATATAGACAATGGATAATTTTATCTCTTGATATATTATTATCATATATTACCATATTTAATGTAATTCAACCAAACATGTTCATTTCTATATATCATTTTTTTTAATAACAAACCAAATAACTTCATGTAATCACTATTACATTACTTTCTATCACATTGTATTGTATTCTATTACATTCCCTCTGATTCTGTGAACCAAACGGGCAATATAAATTTTGGTTTTGATCTCTATATTTTCAACATGTTTTGGTTTTCGTGTGCGCATACACCAATATTCATAAACACTTCGAAATTTATTATACTTAATTTGCTGGGTAACGTGACCCATGGGGACCATTTTACTAAGATGATGAGGAGGATGACCCCACATTCTAACATTGAAAATCAAGGATTAAAATGATTATTTTTACAAAATGAAAGATTAATGGTAGATTACTCAAATCCTCATTTTCAAATTCTTGTTGTAATTCAACCAAACATGTTCACATATGTATTCTAAATAATATAATTTAGTACTAAGCTTATGCCATTTTTAAATGTTAAGGTCCTTGCGCGCGCGCACATACGATATTCATAAACATTTTGAAATTTATTATACTTAATTTGCTGGGGAACGTGACCTATGGGGACCATTTCAGGAAGATGATGATGGAGGATGACCCCAAATTTTAGAATTGGAAATCAAGGATTAAAATGATGATTTTTGCAAACTGGAAAATTTAGGGTAGATTATTCAAATCCTCATTTTCAAATTCTTGTTGTGTCACATATCTGTTCTAAATAATTTCGTACTAAGCTTCTGTCATTTTCAAATGTAATGGTCCTCTCTACCATTTACCAATGAGATCTAGGGAAAATTATAAGGAGGGATTTTTTTTTTGGGAACAGTTTTTTTAAAAAAAAAATCAGACGAAAAAACTTGTTTTCACCACCGATGACGCCTATGCTACAACTCTTCAAAACAAAATTTAAAACAACTATCTAAATATTTTTTTATTTTTTTATTTTCAAAAATATTTTCTAAAAATTTCTTTGTAAAACTATTTTAGAGAATAAAAAAGAGAGAATAGAATCAAACAAGGCCTATTTTTCTCATCTCCCAATTTTTTACCTCTTACATTACATGCCTCGGAAGATTCTGACTTGGAAAATGGACTGTAGAATTAGCGAAAAAATTTAGAGCTTGTTTGTGTTAATTCTAAAAACAGTTTTTAAAAAAAACAAAAGAAATTATTTGGAAGGCTATTTTCACCCCATTGATTTTAAAAACTAGAAAACAAAAAACGTTTTGGCCTTGTTTGATTATATTCTCTGTTTTTTGTTTTCTATAACAATTTTGTAAAATAGGTTTTAAAAATAAAAATAAAAAAATCTGTTTATATAGTAGTTTTTAAAAAATTTGTTTTTTAAGTGATGTAGCTAGGTGCCCTTACTGTAATCATTATTGGTAATGTGTTATTAACAGTGAATACACAACAGCTTCAAAAAATATAAACCAAAAAATAAAAATAAGAAAACAACTAAAAAATGTTTTTTTTATTTTGTAACTTTTTTTATAAACAATTGAGTGAAAACAACTTTCTAAACAAGTTTTTATAAAAAAAAAAAAAAAAGAAGCTGTTTTTAAAACAACATGAAAAAAAGATCTTTAAGTTGTTTTTTATTTTTTGAGATGGTCACTTACTAAAAAATTAGTATGTGAATACGGTTTACCACGTCATTTATGGTCTAACCAATTAAAACACAATAACTAATAAGTTGATTTGGCACCTCCTTAATATTATAGCATATTAATAAAATTAAAAGATTTCATAATATTTATTTTTTTCATTATTTGTAAAATTTTAATCAAGAGATTTATTTTTCTTAAAAGAAACACATAATGTGAATTACATCAAAAGTCAACTAAGATTAATGTTGCCCGAGTTGTTATGTTTTAATTAATTATACCACAAATGACGTAATAAACTATGTTCACACAAGAATTTTTCATCACTTACTTAATATCGACACATCACTAATAACAGCCCGACGCCACATCACTTCAAAAAAATATTTTTTAAAAATAACTATCTAAATAGATTTTTTTGTTTTTTTATTTTTAAAAACTATTTGAGGAAAAAAAAACAAAGAATAGAATCGAATAGGGCATCCCCCAAGTCTTTGCAACATATATTTCGGACAATACTCCTTTATTTACGAATTCTGGCCCCGTTTCATAAAATGGGAGTTTCTTATTTGTATCTTTTTTATTTTTAATTAAGGATTAGAAACTGATATCCCTAAATCCCCATTATACCCTCCTCAATTATGTTTGTTTCATATACAAGAATTGAAAAAAGAAGAAGAAGAAGAAGAAGGAGGAAACTAATCTCCCTAAATCTCCATTATACCCTTCTCACCTAAGTTTGTTTCACAATTCATACACAAGAATGAGAATCAAACACCACTTTTAGCCTAAGTTATTTGTATTATTAGTGTACCCCTAAAATAATCTGTGTTTTCCCTTTATATTCGTGGCCCCACTATAAAGTTAAAAATACATTTATTTTTTATTTTTAACCTTTAAAAATTTAAAGTACATTTATTAAAGAGTTAAATACTCTGAATACCCTCATGTTTTTCCTTAATTATAAAGACATATCCTCTATTTTAAAAACATACAGTTTAGTTCAAATCATTAGCACCATTAAAAAATATTATGAAAAGATTCCTGAAGTATATTTTTAATTTTAAAAAAATATTAGAATAAGTCTCATTTACTAATTTACCTGTCATTATATACCAATTTCCTAATATATTTTTCAACATAAATATTTATTAATGATCTATTTAATATTTTTGCTAAATCTAGGGGAAGTTTTTAAGTAATTTTTTATTTTAAAAATATTAACAGCTTATCAAACTTGAGTAATGTTGTTAATAAACATATGTTTAATGAAATATATATTAGCAAACATATGTATTTAATATATTAATTACATGATAAATAAATTTAATAAATAAAAGAGATAAAACATTAACTTTATTTAAAATAAAAATTTAAAATCATAAAATTAATTAACTTTGTAATATGGCAATCAAATTAGCATAAAATTTGAAAATATGTATTAAACTTGTTTTTAAATTTTGGATAAAGATATGTGAATAAATAGTTGTGAACTAATATTCATATTTGAGGTGTATTTTGGTTAAAATTATATGTCAATGTTGTGATTTAATAGTAAACTGAAGGTTCAAAGTTAGATTGATGGAAGTAAAATTTTAAAAATAAAAGAGAAGTTTCTATAATATATATTTTAATTTTAAGGTCATTATATCAGTTTTCAAAATAAAAAGGATTTCTCTATAATTTAGAGTAAATAGAGGGGAGTTGATGTATTTTACTCAATATTAAAATGACTAAATACATGCAGCATTGTTGACACTTGACACATCTAAAGTACGTTTTGTTTTTGCCTCACTTTCCTTACACTAACCTTTTTAACTTTGTTAAAATAGCTTTTCTTTCGAGAATCTGAATTCTTCTCCCAAGGACATTTCGTATGAATTCATCTCTCTCTCTTGTTTTTTTTTTTTTCTTGCCACGTATGAATTCATCTTATTATTTAATGATAACTTACTTTCCCACTGTATATTACTTTAACCTTGTTTATTATAATTTATTTAAAGTAAATAAAATTTTATGTACAAAATATAAAAAAGACTTATTTTATATACTTATTTTATACTTTTTAAATAAATTTTTATTACCTTAAATAAATTATTCTAAATCAACATTTTATCTCATTGCATGTATTCTACATTAAAACAACACGAAAAAAAATACATATATAATATAAAACTTTTTCAAATTTCTTCTCCTTGGCAGCCCGTGCTGCATGTTCCAACGCTAACATTTTTGTCATGTAATGCAGATTTTCTCGAGGCATTCTCAGAGAGAGTTTTTTTCTCTTTCTGCTTTGAGACACAGTTTGGTATCACATTCTCCTTCTGATCTCCTTCTTCTTTCTTCCTTATTCTTCACTTGTTTCTCATTCTTCGAGTGCTTCAAGAGAGTTTTTACTTTTCTGCAACCACACACTGTTTCACCATTTTCTTCCAAAATGGAAAATACGCCAAATCTGTGACCCGCAAGCTCTAACAACCTCGACTTTGTCTACAAATATCTCTTACTGTTTCAGTCTTTTTGTTGTTTGTCTTTAATCTTCTGTTTCGAGTTTCGTTCTCTTCTAGGCAAATGGGAAGAGCCACAAGGTGGTTGAAGGGGTTGTTTGGGATAAAGAAAGACAGAGACAAAAAACAGAATTCAAACTCCGACCACCGTGGCAACTTGAAATCTGCGGCGGCGCTGTCATCCGCGGCACCACCATCCAATCATCTTTCACCTGCAGAGGCTGCTTGGCTTCAGTCATTCTACGGACAAACAGAGGATCAGCAAAACAAGCACGCCCTTGCAGTGGCCACCGCCACTGCCGCTGCAGCAGACGCTGCCGTCGCGGCCGCCCAGGCGGCAGTGGCCGTAGTGAGGCTGACCAGTCACAGCAGAACCACTACCACCATGCTCGGCTATGGACACGAGAAATTGGCGGCCGTCAAGATTCAAACAGTATTCAGGGGATTCCTGGTAAACAAAGTTCCATATTATGAATTCAATTTTTTTTAAAAAAAAAAATCTCGAATTAATAAAATATTTTCTGGGTTTGAATTTGTATCAGGCAAGGAAGGCATTAAGAGCCCTTAAAGGATTAGTGAAGATTCAAGCACTTGTGAGAGGATTTCTAGTTCGGAAGCAAGCAACGGCAACACTGCACAGCATGCAAGCTCTGATTAGAGCTCAAGCCACAGTTCGATCTCAAAAGGCTCGACAAGTTATGAACAAAAACGACGAATCACACAAATTCGAAACTCAGCCTCGAAGATCCACGGTAAAGTTCCCAACTTTCCACAGTCAAGCCATGTTCTAATTCAAATCTCTTAACCGTGACTTCATTTTTAGGAGAGATTCGATGAAAGCATGAGATTATCTTCCTCCTTCGACACTTCCATGAATAACAACACTAACAGTACTGATGGTAGTCCGACGCCTAAGATAGTGGAGGTGGACACAGGCGGCTGCGTGCCAAAGTCAATGTCTCGCCGGAGCAACACATCAATGTCGGATTTTGGCGAGGACCCATTGTTCCAAACACTTTCTTCTCCATTCCCAGTTCCTCAAATTCGAACCCCAGCTCGGATATCAACGACGGCAGATAGGAGAGTTTTACCGGAGTCAGAATGGGGACTAACAGGGGAGGAATATAAGTTCTCTACAGCACAGAGCACTCCACGTTTCATCAATTCATGTTCTTGTGGATCACTTGCCGCCACACCCAAGAGTGTCTATGCAGAAAGATTGGTCTGGCAATATGGAAACTATCCTAATTACATGGCGAATACTCAGTCTTCAAAGGCAAAGTTGAGATCTCGCAGTGCTCCAAAGCAGCGGCCGGAATCCGGTGGTGGTGGAGCAAAGAAGAGGCTTTCGTTGAATGAAATGATGGAGTGTAGGAGTAGTTTCAGTGGGGTTAAGATGCAGAGGACATGTTCAAAAGTTCAGGAAGCCATTAATTTCAAGAATGCTGTGATGGGAAAGATTGAGAAATCTGGGGAGATTGGGAGAGATAGGTACTGCTTGCAGAGGAGGTGGTATGGTGACTGATTGTTGTTAATTGAGCAATTTGCAGAAACAGACAGAGGTTGAAGACGAAGAAAATAGAATGATAAGGTTCAAGTTATTGTACTTTGATGATGAATAGCTTTTTTCATGGCAATTATTGTTATTTTTGTTTCTCTTCATATTTGTCATTGAAATGCAATGAACGGGAAAATCAGACTGGCCGATTCAATTGGCCCAACTGGGAATCGGCCTATAGTCCGGTCTGGTTGCTTAAAAATTTGGTCAACGGTTTGACCTGGTTAACGACCGATCGCACCGGTTGGTCTGACCGGTCAACCCGGTTTTTATTAAAAGAAAAAGAATACTTCTCATTTATTTATAAAAATTTTAAAATATATTAATATATTAGAGAGCGTGATCTCATTAATCTAGAAGCGTTCTATAGTCAATGAAGCTGAGTGAGAATTCATGGGAACAAAACATTTTTTTTAAAGTATATTTCCCTTTTTCAAAAGTTTCAGAGGTGCTACCCCGCCTGCTAACCAGCTAGTGGGACCGCTGTAGCTAATTCCGCGTAGCGTGCTACACTACTTAAGCCTAATAATTCATACAAAATAGTGATTTATCAGCCTGTCGCTTGGATATTTAGTAATAACATCTAAATTATAATATTTTAATATAGCCAGTTCAATGACCGGTTCAACCCCCGATCTGACCCGGTTGAACCATGAACCCATACCATAACCGGTTCTTTGACCGGTCCGATTTTTTGTACCTTGATTTTAATGTTTTAAAATGATATAATTAGTTTTTTTAGGATTTTCTAAAAAAAATCAATTGAATCTTATAATAAGGATCGAAAAGAGTAAATTACAACATAAAAATAAAAAAGGTCAAAATGTCCAAATAAGCAAAGATTTTTTATTTATAGATATAAGATCTTAAAGTAAATAAGTCTAATAATCTTTTTTTTCCCAACACCTCAAAAAGTTTTCTCAATACAAAACATCCGACTAAGTCCAAAAACGTCTGACTATGAAACCATTCTGCAATCCCAAACACGCTGATAATATTCCGTAGTTTTCTTCATTCCACAAAGGCGAACCCAACTAAAAAAACCGGTGAAAATTCAATGTTTAAAAATTTTATTAGGCAGGAGTGCTAGGGTTATGCAGGTGTTCGTACTTAAAAATACAGAGTAACAGTACTTGAATTCATATTTTTCTAACTAATAAAATTTTACTTATTTTCCCATTCGACTCTAACAAATAAACATGAACCATTGCAAAAGAAAAATTTGGTTGGGCCCAATTTGCTGAATGGCATTGGGCTTTCAAGTTTGGAACATGATTATGGCCACAGTCTTTTCAAGTGTAAGTTTTTTTAATTTAATTTTTTTTTTTAAAAAAAAACCCTTCTGGATTTTGGTTGGATTTACACTTTCTAGGAGAACTGGGTTTGAAAAGAGAGGGCACAACAATTGTTTATATTTTATAACAATTGTTCCGCAACATTGTGTTGGCCTTAAAGACCCTATGTATGATAGGTAAAATACTACCTCCTATTTTAAATATAAAATTCAGTTAATTTTTTAGAGTATTTAAAAGTATTAGTTAAATTAATTAAAAAATTTATAGTTAAAGAAAATTATAAATATAGGAATCAATATGGTGTCTAATTATAATTAAGGGAGTATTGACAGGGGTAGTTTAGAAAAAAGTAGTTAAATATGGGAGACAAAGTAGATAGGAGTCTTATATTTAGAACCAAATCAAATTCCAAATTATGTCTTATAATTAGGACCAAAGGGAGTATAATGCTGAAGATTAGGGGAGATTTTTAGGAAAGTACCTAGATCAAATTTTTTTATATCCATTTCGTCAAGTTCTCCAATTATATGTGACCAAGTGTTCTGTTTTTGAATTATAATAATTTAATTATAAACTTAAATACAATAAATAACACATATAGACATATGTAATTGAAGAACCCGATGAAATGAATATACAAAACTTCACGTAAGTATTCCTTTTACTTATATTTTAAAAGTTAAATGATTTTAAAAACCTAACAAACTTGAAATGTTAAGTCAGACGTGCGTTAACAACAGTGGGGCCAAGTCAAATCGTACAAGCGCTTGAACAAGGGCTTCAACTGGAGGCATAGATGGATCTTTCTTTGGGACCCCGCTTCTCTCCTCTGCTGCCCTTCTTCTTCTTCTTCTTTTTCCTTTCCTTTCTCATCTCTCCCTCCTCCAATCAATTCGAGCCATGTCACCCCCACCCCTCATGCACTTAAACAATTTACTATATGCAACAACAATCAGAAACCCATTTTTTTTTTTTAAAAAAAAAAGAGAAGGTGTGTTGTAGTTGCCAAAAACCAGAAAAAATATTTATTTTACCTATTATTTTGATATACTTGATTTTAGGAAAAAAATCTGTAAAACTTTCATATTCTGTTACTTCTCTGGTCCTATATATAAAGTATAAAGAATAAAAAATTTGATCATATTTATAAGGCAGTGAGAGAAAAGTTTTATATTGATGTATAATTTTACCCTTCATTAATATTAGAAGTGCCTTATATATAAGAACATATGTGTATCATTTTGTGGTTTTTGCAAAATATGTAAAAGCCCATATTAGAAACTCTTTCCCATTTTTTTTATTATGATCCATACTAGTTTTATTCCTCAACTAAACATATTAGTTCAAATGCTTAAAATCGGTATCACTTTGTGGTTTTTGCTTTTTAGCAACTTACATATGATATAGTCATATTCATATTAGTTATAGTTAACTGATTTTGAGCATTTGAACTAATATTTTTAGTTGAGGAATAAACCTAATAAGGGTCATAATAAAAAAAAAAGGGGAAAGAGTCTCCAATATGGGCTTTTAAGGATTTTGCAAAAACCACAAAATGATACTCCTCTAGTTTTATATATGAGATTTGGTGTAGTTGATTAAGGTCTTGTCACCCCGATCATAAAGGCGTGTGTTCGAACCCTCTGACCAATAGAGAAATCTCATTAGTAGAGTGATTTGTAATTTTCTCCTAGAAATCCTCAAAGAGGTTAGGGGTTTGTCTTGGCCCTGGTAGAATACTGGCGACTACCCTTACCTAAACTTTTTTGTAACAAAGAAAAAAAATGCACTTCTAACATTAATAAAGGGTGAAATTATACATTAATATAAAAATTTTCTCTCATTCCTTTATAAATAGGATCACATTTTTTCTTCTCTATGCTTTATATATAGGACCAGAGGAGTAACATAATATGAAAGTTTTACGAATTTTTTCCTAAAATCAAGTATATCAAAATAATAGGAAAAATAAATATTTTTTTTATGATTTTTGGCAACTACGATACACCTTCTCTTTTTCTTTTTTCTTTTTTAAAAAAAGGGTTTCTGATTGCTATTGCATACGGTAAATTGTTTAAGTGCGTAAGGGGTAAGGGGTGAGGGTGACGTGGCTTGAATTGATTAAAGGAGGGAGAGATGAGAATGGAAGAATAACGGACGGGAGGAACAGAGGAGAGAAGTGGGGACCCTTTCTTTGGCCCTAACGAAAAGCATATTCTTGTGGGAAAATCCCATTTAAATACCAGTTGAAATCAAATAACCCAAAAATGTCTGTTAGAATATCCAAAACCCACAAAGGTGCCAAAGGAGGAATATGAGTTTTGCAAATTATGGTAAAATGACCCAGCTAACCCTTGAAACAAACAAAATAACCTTTTGCACATACACACGCATGCAATGGTTTGAACCTCGGTAGGTCCCTCTTCGTTCGTGGGTGAGCTTTCAGTGACAAGGTGGTTATCGTTGGGTATTTCCATTGCATGCACGAGGCCATTGTCCCTGCCATTTCAATTTCACGCAAGACGCGGTTGGCGTGGGTGAATTGGAGCTCAAAAACACGAGGTGGGTGTGTGAAAACACAAACATTTGACATTGGAGCTCCTTCTCCTTGTTCGTTGATCCAATGTGCAACTCCTTGTGGCCCAATAATCCATTGACCTTGTACGAAAGGGTAGTCATCAGTTAGCGTTAGAGGTGGGTGCAGATTGAAAGGGTGAAGTGCTCTGATTTAGAACACTGAAATTGAAGCTCATAAGTCAAAAATCGCAAGGTTGGGCTTTCTTTCTTGTCTGGAAAATTTTTTCCTGCTGTCAATGTTGTTGTGGTATGGACGGTGTAATAATTGTTCTCGTGTGTTGATGGGGATTGCATTTGATTTGTTGTTAAGTTTCGGTGTTAGGTGATTGAATTTGACTACTATAAAATTTAGTTAAGTCATTGAAATAGAGGCCATTGAAAAGTAGAATTTACATGATGTGGTG